>PVLD010009900.1:0-73957 GCA_004027595.1 Dinomys branickii | reverse complement strand
ACTAAATTTGCATGTCTGTATATGGGTCCATACATCTACAATTCGAAGATATCAATGGATAAAGCAACAACTACTGTTGAGACCATATCACCTTGTCTATAGATTAGTTGTGATTGTACTATTTTCTATGATAATGGGTGTCTGTTTGTCAATATGTTTTTGTACTTTTATGTTTCTAAAATAAAAAAAAAAAAAATAAGTAGTATTCACAGGTATTGAAATAGAAGCATAATAAAAATAATCCTCAGCATGATTGCTTTCATCAGAGACCTGACTTCCAATATAAGCTCACAATTGAAAAAGATTTCAAAGAAAAGTAGAAAGGATTATGAAACTGTAGTTAGTTTATTTTATGAAAAAGCCTTATAAGAGAAGAATAAAGAAGTTTCAAAATGTTAAAATAAGAAAAAACCTCAAATGAAAGTGAATACAGGGGCTGGGGATATAGCTCAGTGGAATAAGCGCCTGCCTAGCAAGCGCAGGGTCCTGAGTTCGATCCCCAGTACCGCAAAAAAAAAAAAAAAAAAAAAGTAAGAAAGTGAATACACACCATTTCAAGAATTTTCACACACTGAGAACCGAAATGAGGTAAACCTGCCTACATTATAGAAAAGAACAGTGAATCCAGCATGTAATGTTGTACAGAAGGCCATGTTGAAATCTGTTCTTTAATTTTTTTAAAAAAGTGTTATTTATCTGTTGTGAAAAGTTTTAAGACAATTCTAGTTGACAATGGAGAAATATATTTTGTAATATGTCCCAATTCTCACTGATACTCAAAAATTAAAACTATCTAGTACTTAATATGATAAACCTGAAGACTTTTTTAAATATCACAATTTCCTAGGAGTTAAATTATTTTGTGATTTTTATTGTTAAACAGTGAATGAATAGGGTAAAGTTTTTAACAGTCTCATAAAAAAAATACTCTTCCTAAAACTACTCCCCATCAAGATGGTAGCTGAGCCCAGATTACCATGAGATTAGTCCTTTACATATAATAATTGTTCTAATTTCATCTAAGAGAAAGGAGCACTCTGTGATGACGTCCAAAAATTTTCCTCCAGAAAGTGTACAGTAATTTTGCCCACCATTTTTTACAAAGTTCCTTTCTTTTAGTGGGCACTTTCCTGATAGAAGACATAAAAAGTGGATTCTTTATGGTGTTTAACATCTCTTAATTCTAAAAATATTAGAGAGTGTATCCACTGGTTGATGTCTCAATGTAAATGTAAGGAAATTCTGTTTCATAATTTAGTTTTATAACATAGATGCTTGGAAAGAAATGTATACATTATCCGTAGTCATAAGTTTCAAATTTTCTTGGGATGCAGAATGTTTTCTTTATAAGGTCTACTGAAATCAACTAGGAAAATCTTCTTTAAAAGTGTTCATCATATATACCTATATGTTATGATATATACATCGCTTAGGAAATTTAATCTATTTTAACTACCAATATCTTTGTTCATTTTTTAATCAAGTGCTTTGGAGGAAATAAATTATAAGAAAACAAAAAAAGGGAAAATTATGTACAATTTTAAAAATTATATGCTATCTGCCTGTTTCTCAAGTCACCTAGAATGTAGACTTTCTTGATATTCCCTGATCATATTGTTTTGGAAACATAGGATAATATTTTCCCATCAGTGTCTTCTAAATAGGCAAGACTGTTTAAACCTAAATCTAATATTTTATGTTTTTCTAGAAAAGAAATATTTTTGGAGAATAGGCAATATGATTTATATGCATAAATATTACCTCATAAAAATATACTTTTGTGTTCATCATAAATTTGAATTTATATTGCTATAAAACATTTACTTCAGTTTCATTGTGCATGCTTGTAATATTACATTTACTCTGAAGATCTCTGATTCCTTAAAATATATGACTCTTTAAAGAACTTCTTTTTCCCCAAAATTCTTTTTCTCAAAAGTCATTTTTTATTCATAAAAAAGTAATAATTTCTTTTAGTTACTGCAAGGTTTATAATGGTTTAGCTAATATATGATGCTGACTGAAAATTATAATTGTTTTTATTGTGTAGATATTTAAGATGAAATGTTCATTAATTAACAATTGTGTATTCATAAATGTTACTTGGTTTCTTATTTCCCACACTAGTGTGTCTTGTTTATATATAATGAAATTCATATGTCTTTTGGTGGGAAAAATTTAGTCTCTCACATTAAGAAAACTTTCCCATCTATATCTTGAAACTGTTTTTTAGCTCATGGAATATAAATCATGAATTTATTCAACGTGGACATTGAAATTTAGTTCATGAAACCAAATATATATCTGTTTATATGTCTCTTTGTAATAGGATTCTGGACTGTGACGAGTGATTTTCTGTATATGCATGAGGGATTAGATGTACAACTTTCTTCTTTCCAAAAAATGCCATCAGCACTGTTAGTCTGAGAAAGTAGGTAGAAGACTCCCTCAATATTTCTGATATTTCTTATTAAAAATAGTCACAATATGAAATTGAGAAGTGCTAAAACTTTATGAAGCATGACCATGGAATAATAAAACTATTTTGAAAGTACACGTATTGAAATTTACTTCCAAACGAGTATTGTTCTTCAGTATAGTCACCTTGAATTTGAGAAATGCTGCCATTGTTCAAAACATTTTGCTACCGCGTCTTTGAAATTGCCTTTAAACCAAGTCTGTGTACCAAAAAGAATTCTTCAACACACACCAGGAAAGCATTGCATTAGTACAATAGTGCAGTGTGGAGGAGTCTTTCTGAGCATTATGAAAATGTCTGTCAGTAAGCCTGTGTCCACTTCAAACAAAATAGGCTTTTCTCAACTATACTTCTATTAAATGGTGCTTTTGTCTCAAATTTAAAAGAAACCATTACATTAGAAGGAGGGCTTTGAGGCAGATAGACTCAGGTGCTCTCATTTTGGCTACAGGAACTCATCAGACATTTCTAGATCATTAGACAATTTTATGGCCTGAAAAGGAGAAAGAGACAGAGATAGAGAGGAAGAAAAACAGAGAGTGCTTGAAGCCAAATTACTGCATATAAGACTATTTGGGGGTTATTTTGCTGTATCTTTACCCCAGGCAGGGTGGGATGTCCTTACCTGAACCCACTGGGCCCAATGTGACCTGTGCTTCCTACATTTCCTCTTTGGGATATAAAATCTTACTGGAGCTCATAGTATTCTGCATATGAATTTACCATTTGATATTCATTCTGCATTAGAGATTAATAAAATTGACTCAAAATGTGAGCCTACAACAGGCCACGTGGGTAAATGAACTGGTAATAACAATTTTGTACAATGTCTTCCAGAAGATAGAAGCATAGAGAGTACTTCTTAATTCATTACATAAGACCAAATCACACCAGTGTTGATACTACGCAAAGACATTACAAGAAAAGTAAACTACCGGTCAGTGTGTCTCATGAATATAGATGCAGAACTGCTCGGTGAAGGCCAGGCCACAATATATTGTGCCAGGTAGGAGGAAAATGAAGCTGCAGAGGGATGTCCTGCCTCTATTAGAAACTGTCCTTCAGTCACCTATTTCATCTTGCAAGAACACTTTTATGATATGAAGAGATCAGACGTGTCACCTCGCCTCATTCAATCGCTCACTTATTATTAATTCATTAGTCCAATAAATATTTCTTGAACACGTACAGTGCATCAGGCATGTTCCCCTGTGCTGAGGAATAGAAAAATGGCAGATGAGGCCATGTTTCTGCTGTCATGGAGCTTGCATGCTCTCGGGGAAATAGGCAAGATGTGCATATAAAGTGTAAAGTATCCCAGTGATATGCATGCTAAGGAGGAAAAAAGAATTTAATACTGTAATACTCATTTTTTTGCCACTGGAAGACCAATTCTTTTTTTCCAAATGAAAAAATTATAGAATATATTATCTAAAAATACTACCGTGTTTATTTTTTTAAAAAGTTATCACAATAAAAGCTACACTGCTGTTCCTTCAAAATACTCCCTCTCCCTTCTGACCTACTCATCTCCTCGTTCTTGTCACATTCTGAAGCAGTTCTGCAAGTCTTCTTTCTTGAGCATCTCTAGCTGCTCTGTCATCCTGAATCCATTCAAGATGGTGGTCTTGCGTGGTCATTTTGACTTGGTGAAAGAGCCAGAAGCCGTGCGTGGTGCCAGATGCAGTACGTGAGGGAATGGGAACACAGAGCACTTTCAGATAGAGGGTACTTCGCCCTCACAGTACTGTTCACAGTAGTTTTGACCATGCTTCAAAGAGATAAGAAAGCGGCCTTCCACAAGTGCTTCAGAAAGTGTCCAGAATAACAAGTAGATGCATTGGAGTCAGGGGCTGTATTTTAAGGGGGTGTCTTGGTCACTTTTCTCTTGTCGCTGAGACAAAATACCCAACACCCAAAATGAAGGAAGGAAAGGTTTATTTAGCTTACAGTTCGTGGAGGTCTCAGTCCATACTTGGCTGGTTCAGAGGCAGAGTGGCACATGGCAGAGGGCAAACATTCATGGCAGCAGAGCACAGCAAAAACAACCAGCAAAAGGGAGGAATGGCGGCAAGCAGCCTCTTTCTACCTCCCTTACATTGTAAACATGCTACCCCCACCCAGGGGGCGTGTAGCTCTCACATAATCTCTAGGCCCTCCTCTTCCACAGGCTCAGGATGTACACAAAGTAAGCATCCTGGCTTCCCGCTGAATCACTCAGTTGAACCTCCAGATTCTCCAAGTTGACACAATGTGTCAACCATAACAGGGGGATTAATGGCAATGTGTCTTTTACTGTAATATATTTTTAAAATTTTGAGCATTTGCCATATATTTCAGTTACCCTGTGACTATGTATGATCTGGCTTTTGGCCTGGCTAGAAAGTAGTATCTGAATAAAATATTGCTTGCAAAGAATTTAGTAAGTGATAAGCGATGAATCAGATAGAATTGTTCAAATAAATAAAATGTGATCAAGACATTTGAGTGTCCCATAGGCTATTTGGACTGTAGATCATATGTCATGTAACATAAACATAAGCGGGAACAAGTAATATTTAGGAAAAATAAAAATTTACAAATAAAATATTTTAAAGACCTATTTAAAATATTACTGCTAAAATATTAATAGTATATTTATATTAACATATAAACATTATATTTTAACATTGAAAATATTACATATTTAAAATAAAATGTTTATTTTAAAAAATAAAACCCAGAGCAGAAAAATTTCTGAGGCAAAAAGAGGAAATGTAGATGAAAACATACCTGATCCACAGTGTGTGCTGGAAGATGAACGAAATCAGAAAGAGAAAAGTTACTAGAGTTAATAAGAAACAGAGAAACTATATCAGACTCCGATAAGGACAGAAAGACTTATCAAAGAATCATAAGTAGAGTAGCAAAAACAGCAGAAGAGAGTAGAAAATTCACAGAGGGGTGGGAGACTCAGGACCCAGTTACTGGCCAGGTTTGAATATGATCTTGCGCACAGGAATGTGGTGGGTGGCCTGTAATTGCTGCCATTCGCATGCAGCCCTGTGAGTGGGATGAATAGGTATTAACTACACATTGGCTTACTGAGGAGTTTCAATATATCAGGTACCATGCTAGAAGCAAGTAAGAGAGGCACCTGTCCTCAGATCATATTCTGTGATGGAGAGATACATAAATAAGCAATGTGATATGTTTTTGTCACAACACTCCTATGTGTGCGATTTTCCTGTATTTAGAAAGTATTATTCAAGCAATCCATTGACATTTAAATCCTCCCTATCTGGCTTGCACTGTCCCACCATACAGTCAGTTTGTTCTATTATAGAAAAGACAATGTGAGTTGATAGCTGCATGTGTTTTTAAGTACAAATTCTTATCTGTGTCTGGCATATCCTACTGCATTGTGAGAAGTCCAAAATTTAGATTCATTCTTAAATTTAATTATCTGGTACTTTCCTACAACAATCTGTCCCTATTGATGTCTCTAATTTCACGCATCTTTTATGTGTCTCTTTGATAACAATGGCTGGTGTAAGAGCTTATCTCCTTTTGGCTCTGAAAATGTAATAAAAGAAAAATGTGGAGTAACAGCCACATGCATTCCTTATGCGAGCAACCTCTGCTTCTCCATGAAACTAATATTGGGGAAATATGGTGTGTGTACTGTAGCTCCACCCCACTGCTATCAAAGAGGGTTGTCAGTGCCAGGGGACGATACTTGTCTGACAAATCCATGAAGAAATGAAGTATGGAAATGAAACAAGATAAAAGGGCCTTTCAAGAATCCTTGTTCAACTTTTAAGACACTATAATCTCTTGAACGTTGCCTTGTTTATTATTCTTTTTAAACTTCACAACAGTAGCAATTATTCTAATGTAACAATTTATCCATACAAATGAAATGAAAATTAGGACATTTACTTTTATTTCATGATGATTTATTCTACTTTCTATACTTTAATAGGCCTTACTTAATCATCAAAATTAAAGAATATTTGAGGGAAAATAGCTCTTCTGAGAAGGATAACTTTTATCTTAAGGAAACACTTCTTTGTACCTAAATCAAAATCTTTGCAGTCTATATTCAAATTATTATATTTTTCTTAGAAAATGTATGATAGACTAACATGTCTCTTTTACATATAGTTAACGCCAAAAATATTAGTTAGTACAGATATTTAACAGTGGTGTTTGTGGGTCCTGAGATAGCTATTTTCCCCTCTTGGATTTTACAAATTAAAATAAAATTTGTACCAAAAAGAAGAGGATAATTTGGAAATATTTATGTAAAACAGCAATAGTATTTAGTTGTACCACTATTTAAAATCAGAGATCAGATCTTGTTATTCAAGAAAATTCTACAGAAATAATTTTGATTTTCAATTATAATTAGAAAATCTCAGTTATCTGGATGTTCAGAGTTGCCCTTCCTCTGAACCCTTTCTTAGGCTAATAAGAATTTTTGATCTCATAATCTTTTCTGACATGTATAAAAGTAATAGTTGCATACATAAAATTTTTATAAACTATGCTAAATTATTTTTATGGATTATCTATCTGTGCCAAAATGATTCATCTATGTATGGATTATTGTCTGAGAAAAAGTGATACTTTCATAGTGAGGATTATTACAAGAAGAACCTTTATTTGGGAGCCTCAGAACGTAGACGGGGGACCCACAGCACGGTGAAGTCTAAGCTTTCCACCAAGAGATCACGCTGTTCATAACCATTGCCCTTTTCCCAACTCAGATCAGCCTAGTAGTCAGCAAGATCCAGTGATAGAGAAAGGAAAGGATAGTTGCTTCTGTTTCTATTAATTGGAAAGCACAATGCAAATACTAGTTACCTGGCAGGCATGTGGAAGGTTGGAGTATTTAGTAAATTTTACATGTGTTTATGCCCTGACTTCACTCCTAGCCTTACCAGATAGCTATGCATGTCTGAGTAAGGTGGTCAAACTTTTCTGCCTGTTATCCTGCCTATATAATAATTTCAGAACATCATCTCTAAGGCAACGACTAAAGGTGGATATGCTTTGACCGAACATTCTCCACTTCTAGTTTATTAGTAGCCTAAGACTCTACTAAGATATAACTTAAAATAGTGTTCATTAAACAGTAAGTAGTGACTAAAAAGGTGAGTCAATCTGTGCTTTCTGACTCCCATTTGGAATGAAATAGAATAGAAAAAATTATATATATATATACACACACACACACACACACACACACACATATAAAATTTACATTAACTACAGAATTAACTTTGCCTTGTAAAACTTCTCTTTCCATTATTTCTTTGCACAGTGTATGTTAATAGTATTGTTAAATGTATTTTCTAGCAAATTTTGCACCAAGGTTAAGTCATTGATCTGACACTGAGTTTCTCAGTACAAATTATATTTTTTAAAAAATCACATACAGAAAACAGTACCCTAATCATTTGGATGTACTATGTCTCATAAAGAAGAACAGTTATATTAAAATGCTTACATTTTGTGTTTTTATTTTCTCGCAGCAGTATTTGCCCTCGGAATAAGCACTTTTTGTGTTTCTAATGAAATCACTGTCTTCACTAGATATCTGTGGTTGCCTTGGCGAGTCTTAGCCACCACACTGTTGAGTACGAAGGAGACTGTAACCTGCGCGTGCATAGGAAAACGCACACACGCCCGTTCAGTTGAGTGTTTATGGGGAAACGCGGAAGGATTAGTGCACCCTTATTTAGTTCATATAAAAAACTACTTGAGGCATCTTCCCTCAGCACTCACAGCGCTAGAATGACTGCAGGAAGAATTTTCTATTTGTTTCTTCTACTCACTTCTGCACTAGTTCTCTGGCATTTTGTGTGTGTGAGCAACAAGACGCCTACTTTACGCTCCTACAAGCCCTGTCCCTCGATGCACAGCTCATCTATTCTGATAGCTCTGTATCTAATGGCTTAAAAGCCTGAACTGCATATCTCTATTTTCTAAAACAGAATATGAAACTGTCAGGCCTAAATTACCCAGGATGCTAATCTGGGAAAGAACACATAATGATGGGAAAAATATATTCCTTATTAGAACAAGCAGGTGTGCTCAGTACTGACTGAGCTGCCTAATCATTTGTGTGTACTACATCTCACAAGGAAGGACAGTTATAGTCAGACACTTAACATTGGTATTTTCTGGCAGTTTGGTATTCACCTTCGGAATAAGTATTGTTTATGCTTTGGATGAAACCAAATTCGATGAAAAATTGTTATCCTAGAATATTTGAAGCTTTTGACAATAGTTCACAGAGTGTCAGTTAACAGACTGCTTTGTGACATGAGTGCCCAGTTAGAAATTAGCTCTCTGCTTGGATCCTATTTTCATTTTCTAGGAGGAGTTAAACGTCCATAGCATTTACTTCTGAAAGAAAAGAGACTCCCTGTGCTTATTTACGTTACTCAGACACTGTTGTGTCAGTGTGTGGTAAAGACAAAGTTCAACCCCGGACAAACTCTTACAACTTAAGGACACTTTTTATTAATGGCATGCTGGTAGTAAAATGAAAACAGTTATGTTTCCTTTGCCCATAAAAGGATATGTAACTTGATAAACAATTACACATATTTTTAAAAACATTTCCTGAGTTTGGTACTGCCATCATCAAATGTTTATTCCTACATTTCCTTGTGTTCGTTTTTTCCTAAGTAGATTCTCCTGACAGACAGCACATGTAAACTAGTCTTTCCCAGGGTTGTTCCCCAATCTTCAACACTAAAGATCAACTGTTAAGAATTTACGCACTTCTATGCTACAATAAACACTTCTTCCTTAAAAAAATAAAAGAATTTAGGCGTGTAAGTATCTCTGTGCCTTGAAGCATTAACATTAAATTTTTAACATTTTACTTGCCCCAGCTATCATCAACAATATATTAATATTTACTTATTACTGCTCCTTCTCTTGAAAGAGAGACTAAGGTGTGCTTTGCTCACTGCACAGCTTCTCTGTTTGTATAACTGGTCCTTTCATATTTGTTGTAAAAGTTGCATCATGCTTTGTTTGCTTTTCTTTCTTTGTTTCTTGGTGATATTTTTGAAACTGCTGTTTCTGACCATCACCACCAATGCTGCAGAGGTTTTTCATTTTGTTTTGTTTTTCTTTCTTCAGGGAGTCCTCAATTTGTTTCTTCGAGGTCGATCCTCCCATCTGTGACTACCAAGCAGCAAGCCCTCACCAGTGCAGGCGAGGACAGGGCACAATGCATGAAGTCAGTGATTCTCAGCCTTACTCGACATCAGAATCACACAGGAAGTCTTTATAATACTGACACCTGGATTTCACACCCAGATTCTGATTAAACTGGTCAGAATCAATAGGTCTGGGCATTAGAAATTTTCCCAAGAGGAGCCTAATGCATGCTAAAGTTTGAGAACCTTTGACTGAATTTTAACAAGAATCCCCAGGCATAGCTGTGTGTCTTTAGCTTCACGGGAGCCAGCCCCGAAGCTTGGAAGGAACTGAAAGCTAATCCTTTGCTTTCACTTTTAGGACCCATTTTGGTGATTTGATGGCTGCCATCTACAAAGCTTTTTTCCAACTGCCCTAAATTGAGAAACAATATGCAAAATAGATTTTAAGTCCCTCTCTGGTACCCTTGGTAAGATTACTCTGCTCACCTGGTGATTTGGGCAGCTTTCTCCTGGGAGCAATTAATATCTGTGCAAAGATGTAATCACTTGAAGCAGCCATGTAAGCAAGAGCAATCTCAAGAGCTTTAATTTCTAGCAGCAAAGAAATTGTACTACAGAAGCATTTTGTTAGTATATCTTAGAACATCAGTGTAATCAGTATTAGAGTGAACTACTGTAAGACCAAATAACAGAAAGAGAATAATTTCTATTTAATATTTACAGCTGTTCATTCTCCAAAGTAGATCAGGCTGGATATGACTAAGGGAGGATTTTACTTAGTCTCCTTTGTGGTCTCCTTTGACTCTGCACAATTCTTACAGTGACTGCCCAAGTTCAGAGGAGAGGACCAGGGTAACAAGTAGTCCAAAACCTGTAAGCAATCCCCAAGTTCAGGGCTATTTGAATAAACTGTAATGTTCTTTGGGATCAGTTTTAATTTACATTGATAACATACTTTCATCTAGAAACAAAGGGCTTTCTTTCTCTATGTAACATTATTCACTCTGGAATTAAACTTACCTGAAATTTCTGAATGGAATATAGTATTGTCCATAACCTCAATTTCACTAATAATCTATGGTTGTTACAGAAAGGCATAGAGATATAATTGTGGATATATTTTTGCCTCTTTCTTCAACCCTTCCTATCATTTACTGTAAAAGGACTGAAAGGTTTTGTTATCTTTTGTTCTTTTACATTTCAATGCCTTAGGGCATAAGTAAAGTATAAAAATAGGCATTAGAAGTGTTTTTAATGGATATAAATTTTTGTTTTATATCAAAATCCAACCACACTCAAGGGACACCCTTGATTCTGTCTGACTTTGAGTTAGGAAAAGGTTAAGTGAAATGATTTCAACCTAAGAGAAGTTTTGGATTCAAGGCTTTAAAAGAGAATCTTATAAAGACTTTTTTTTCCCTTTGACACATACTACAGTGCATTCGTACTAATGTAGAAACAAATCATGAAATGAGAATTCTCTTGGATTTCTGCTCTATTTTCTTAAAGCTTTGTTAACTTCTCTCGGTGGCTATTTTTCATACCAATGGTACATGGTATTCGTGAAAGGCTTCAAAGTTCAGAAAAATCTGCTAATTAAGGTTAATTAAGTTTGTAATGAGCAGAGATGATACATTTTTTTTCATGTATTTACTGGGCCTTTATACTTCTTTTGCTGAGAAATGTCTGTTTCAACTGACCATTGTTTTTGATTGGCTCATATTTGGGGGGTTTTGAGTTCTTTATGTATTCTGCGTAGTAGCTATTCCTGTCTGAGGAATAGCTGGCAAATATTATTTTTCCCACTCCCTAAGTTGTTTCTTCACACTGTTATTTTTTTCCTTTGCAGTTTGATATAATTTCATTTGTTGATTCTTGGTGATGCTTCTTATGCAATTGGGCTGTTTCACAGCTCTGGCCATTAGACTTACACAAATGAGAACACTGAGATTGCATCTTACTGCAGAAAGAAATGCTTTCATCAAGAAATCAAGTAATGCATGCTGGCGAGGATGTGGAAAAAAGAATGCTTGTAAACCATTGGTGGGAATGGAAACTACTAAAATCAATGTGGAAATCAGTATGGAGATTCCTTGAGAAAAGTAAAACTAGAACTCCCATTGAACCCAGATATTCTCCTTTCTAGGTATTTTCCTTTAAAAAATTAAATACCTCCTATAACAGTGATATATGAGTACTCATGTTTATAGAAGCAAAACTTCTAATAACTAAAGTTTGGAAGTATCCTACATGTCCATCAACAAATAATTGCATTTTTAAAATGTGGTATTTATACATAAAGGAGTACTGTACCACTCTGCCATAACTAAAGATAAATTTGTATGAAAATGGATGTATTGCCAGACCATAATACTAAGTGAAATAAATCAGTCACAGAAGCTTAAATTTGCAGGATTTCTCATACACGAGAAACTTAAAATATAAACAAATTAAAGAATAAAATAAAAGCGAGATGGTAGGAAACAGAGATAAATCTTTTGCAAGAGGAATGTGGATGAAGAGATGGGGAGGGGGAGGGAAGGAAGGGAAAGGGATGGGAAAAGAATTAAGATCTTTTACATACATGTTCCCACTCCCCATGGCTAATGTAATTGTTATGTCCTGCAAGTCATAGAAATCATTTGAGCTTGGATAAACCTCGGTGTTGACCAGAAAGGTGCTAGGAAATCTACAGGATCAAAGGGAACATTAAGCTTCAGCACGTCAGAGAGTGAGATCCAAATGAACTGCAGGGACCTTAGCGGTAAGAGTCTGTTCTCCAGCTTTCCGGAAGTCTCCTAAAAGCCCATCTGCGGTTGAACGAAAGTCAAATAACATGCTACTGTTTTCTAGCTTTGTGATTTCTGCTGATTTGTTTAACCTCCTCAGTCTAGTTTCCTGCCCCGTAAAACTGGGCTAATGGCATGCGCTTCTTTTCTCATGGTATCATTCTTAGTAAATCGTAAAATATCTAGCACAATTGTCATACAATTAGCAGTCAAAAATATTTAGGGTGACAAGTTGTCTAAAAGAGCCAAATCCAAAGTCCAGTGGAAATGTGCTAAATTCCTTGAGTTTTAGTACTGGTGGAACTTTCCATTCTATCTCACTGGCTACCCATCAAGGGCTGGATAGAGTGAACTGGAATCATGCAGTCTGTTTCTTAAGTAGCAATGGTGAAGACTAGAGCAGCAACATTCAAAGAGCATGTGACAGAACACGTCATGTTGTAGTTCTCTGTCCTATAAAGAAACCAATAAATAAATTATAATTAGTCACACAGGAACCTCAGATCTGGAAGGTGTTTTTAGAAACTCACATGTGCAGTTTCTCTTGGTATTACTGCTATATTAATGATTCTAGAGCATTAGCACTGTCTATATTAATGATTCTAGAGCATTAGCAGTGTCTTGGCTGTGATCCTGAGTGGTTTTGAATTTTCATTTGTAACATCCTCTCCAGTAAGGCAGCAAGTGACCTGGAGGCAACCTGATGGTGTTATTTGTAACTGGAGATTGATACTTATTTATTATTTGCTTGTGTGTTTGTCTGGTGCTGAGGTATGAGACGCGGGGTCTTGGGCATGGTAAGCAATGTATCTAGAGCTGAAGCTCCCGGGCCAAAAGAGAGAATCTTGTATCCATAAAGAGTTTCACTTTCTAAGGGTTAGTTTTAAATCACATCTTCAACTCGGTTACATTTGTATTTATTTGGGGGAGGGATCTGAAATAGGAGACTAATGGTGCTGATGAAAACTGAGATAACCTGGTGTAAACTGTCACGGGAGCCCTTCTAATGACAAGCTCAATTTTGATTCCTATCATCTTTCCTTTCTAATCCCTGCAGCCTGGCAGACATAGTCTATTTTGGATTAAATTCCTGTCTGTCAGAACACACGTGATTAATAGCAGCTAGAATTAAATTAATCCTCGACTCAATATTTGAATTCATATATTACAGAGAGAATAGGAACATGTCATGCAAGGTCTGGTGTAGCACCCTTGGCCTCTGTGTTAGAGATTACTCAGGAATCAGTCACTGCCAGAAGTTAATGTAGTCAGTGTTGGTGAGCACGGGGGACGGGGTCATCAGTACAGTGGAGGACCTGCCTAATAGTACCACAAAGAATGTATTAGCTTCAACAGTACGTAGCCTGAGAGAAAAGGTTCTCATCACCACACTTGTTAAATAAGCACTTGCACTTCATAGTTGCTGGGGTCTTGATTATACAACTGGGTATTTCATACTGAGAGATGCTATTTTAAATGTATCAGTGAGGTTCATAGAAATATACAAAATATTTGGAATGAGAAACAAATCCAAGCATTACGGATATTAAATGTTTATTTTAAATTATATTGAGGTGTGTTAGAATATATGACTGTATATTTCTAAAGTAATTCAAGACTAATTCTCCATTACTAAGCTGTGTTTCTCCCAGTAGCAAAATGGAAAGTACAGTGTTATTTTTTTTTCAGGTAAGCAATAGAAAGATTAGAAATTATAAACTTCTTGGAAGCAAAATATACTTCTTGCTTCTCCCTTTTCGGAACTCTATTAATTACTTCTAGATTTTGAATACTAGGAGCTCTCTATCCTTAAAGGGAAGTCATACCTTGCATCTACAATTCAAGCTTCAAGAGTAAGGTTGGACTTTTTAATGCATATTGTCCCACTGCTTTTATATTCCAATTAGTATTTTGAAATGTTTTGCCACCATATTTTGATAAATCAAATGTGTGCTGGCTTACCCATTACATCAGCAATTGATAAAATGTCTATATACTCAGACCCTCAGAGAAATGCCAAGTCAAATTCCCAAAGATGTCTGTGCTTAAAAATAATAAACAATATATAAATCATATTTTTGACAGAAATTTTTATAAACAAAATAGGTAGATGAACAATGTCTTTCTAAGAATTCTTAATGTTCAGACTGCCAAGTGTTTGCCCTGGGCTACTTCTTTTGTAAGTGGAAAACCACAGTTATTCACACTTGAATTCATATAGTTTGCTAGAATGCTTAATTCATAAGTGTTAAGGGTTCCAAAAGAATCCTAGTTAACCATGCCAGTAGCTAATACTGTCATTAGATAATCAGTTCAACTATCTTTCATGTTATGTTTGATGAAACAAAACAGTATTTTGTAAGTCTCAGTTTTGTTTTAAAAGTCCCCAGTCTTCTTCTTGAAATCAGTGCTAAAATAACAGTAGAACATTCTGGACCTTCATTATTCACAGATGGTGTAGAGGGTAATTGTAGATGCTGTGATTAATTGGATTCAAAAGTCTGTGTTTAGGTTTTATTTTTCCTCTTAGTCCAAATAATCTAAACTATTTTATAAAAATAAATACACTCCATCCATGGCACTTAAGGAGAGAATGTGACAAAGGCTGAAAAGGCTAAGGATGTCACACCGCTCGGTTTCCCATCCATTCTGCTGCTTAGAAGGAACGTATGCTATTAGTGACTATATAAAGGCTACACAGAGTAAGCACACCACCATTATCTGACTAATTGCATTGTGAAGTGCTTTTAGAAAAATTGGAACTGAAAGGCCCTCTACACTACCAATTTATGGTCTATTCTTACTGTCAGTGATGCCGAGGAGAACAGCACACTGTAGAGCCTGCTTTCCGAATGAGAATATTTTTGTCCAAGTGATGCAGATTTTAAAGTACTCTCACACAGAAAGGTACAGTTATCATCTGGCTTTCCTGATGTGAAGTTCATCCTCTGCCTGTTGATTTCCACTTCAGTGTTCTTCATCTAAATAAACCCCTTTTATTTTCTTTTTCAAATTTTAAAAGAAGCTAAGCAGAGCACATGGATTAAGTGAGAGGTTCTTCTTTTGGTAACTTCAAGATTTTACAATTCTATGTTAAGCATGTGCTCTGCTTTAATGATCTGCATGGTAAAATAAGACTAAGGCAAGATGCTGCTTGTTGCAGGGTACATATAAGTGTTTACAGATTTCTAGGAACTTGGTAGAAATATATTTTTTGTTTTTCCTAGCCCCTTTCAAAAATTAAATCAATTTTACTATAATTTTAATGTAATACTTTGATGGTTAAAAAATAAAACTAAATGAAATTGCATGGGAAAAGTAAGCTTAAGAGATAATGGTGCATATCAACATAATATGTTTTCTCCCCCAAAAGACTATAACACCAATCACAGCATTTGCTTACTGTTGATGTATTATTTTCATTTGTGAAAAACTTACTTGGTCTTAGCTGAAATGTCTTTGCTATGAAGAATAGTAATGCATTTGTGAAGGCAACATGATTTACCTCTTGACCGGCCTTGTCTCCTGGTGTCGTGCTCTGTATTGTTTTTTTTTTTTTGGGGGGGGTTGGTTTGTTTTAATGGGGGAAATTTTTGTTTGGAAACATGAGTCATCATTTCACACTTTAAAAGTCTTTTTCTATATTATAGTGAGACAAGGTTTATGCCACATATTCCAATGTTTAAGCAAAGAGTTCAAAATATGAAGGCTTAAGAAAAATATATTCGTTTATATAATATATGCTATTTAAAGTCTTTTTCTAATGAGTGAAATTTTGCTTTTGGACCATAATTTCAGTATCTAGGTCATGTGCTATACAGAAAATTTCATCATGTTGCATTTATTGAGATGCTCTGAACTCTTGGCCTGAAGCTTACTTCATTTATATTCCATGTCTCCTCTAACAGTGAATCTAGTTTAGCATCACTAAACACATTACATTTGCTTAATGACTGTGTCTCCTTTGAATCTCAGATTCACTGAGTCATTCCTTTGGGATCCTTCTGTTGTTAAACTAGATAAGGAGGGAAGATAAGGCTGAATGAGAAAAGTGGCTGAGAAAAAGCTTGAACCTTTCTGCAGGTTCTTTGGAAAATGATTCCATCAAACCCACAGCCTTGGGCTTAAAACCTACATCTCATATTAAGATTGATATGTAGCTTCCTTTTAAAATGAATACCAGGGTCTTACATTTAAGCAGTAACTTTCACCCCCTAAAGAGTGTGTTACAAACTACACAGAGCCCAGAAATCACTTTACCCACTACTGGAGTGGGACACAGCAGTTGTTTAACAGGCCACAATAAGACTGAGAAATCACTTCAGAAAGAAATTGGATGCGAGCACAGCATGGAAAAGAAACTACAGGGAGGATTTAAGAAAAGCAAACTGTAGTCACCCCACTTGGACTTTGGCCAGTACATTCAGGTCACCCTCTCCAGTCCACTTTTCTCCTTAAAAATTATAGTGCTTTTGACCCAATGATGGGTTCCTGAAAATATTAGTTTCTATCATATAATACCTCCTGGACCTAGCCCTTTGGTAACTACTGGCCCCAAAGTGACCCACAAAGAAAAATTCTAGTGAATGACTTTCTGGCCTTCATGGTGAGAAAGCTCCCCCTTTATGCTCTTTGCCGAATGCTACTAGGTCTAGTCAATGTTAGTAATATTACAAGGCAGCTGTTATTTAAAATCCACTGCAGCAGAGTTAGAGCTTATAAAATAGATTTTCTACTTTCTTTTAAATGTGAAAAGACATATGCTTAAGACATCACTGCAAAATTACAAAGATTTAGAGATTTATTAAAGTCAGTAAATAATGTACTAGTAGAATAGTGTGTCACTGATGAATTATTGCTCCTTGGCTTCCAGGTACAGAAGGGTATGCTTTATACCACGTCGCAGATTTTTCCAAATTTCTGGGTGATGGAGACAATTCTACAGGTGAATTTTTATTTAAAAATATGTATGTATACTTCCCATCCCCTTGTGAAGAAATATTATGCATTTCCATAATTGTTTGTGACGTGTTTGTACTTCACCTTTGGGTGATGGACTCTTTTCTCAACTTGTGTTAGGCAGTCCCATTTCGTTTTACACAAGTCAGCTACTACAAAGAGGAATGCAGTCTTTGAAGTCAGATTACAGCTGTCTGTTTTCGACTGGCAGGTTTGAATCATCGCTCCCTCAAAAAGATTAATTTCTTTTGCTCCAATTTTAAAGATACAATGCTGAATAACACGCCGCTAGCTTCTGGTCAGCCTTGCGTTCTTCCGTCTGGCAATCTGAGCAACTTGCTTGAAGACAACAACGTGAAATTCTGTATCATTTTTATTGGCTTTTGTGTTGTTTTGTTTTCATCTTTGTTGTCGTTTTGCTTTCTTTTCTCTTTAAAATAAAAAAGAAACAATTGCTAGCATCTTTAAAATCGTCAATTATGTAGAAAACTTGCGATGAGCAGAAGTCATAATAAAATAGTTAACCATCGTCTTTAGAGTAACCAGGACACCACTGGGAATTCCATTTGCTATGCTTCCCAATATCTAGTGACCATGCTTTTTCAAATCAAGAGCTCTACTCCAGGAAATACAAACTCTCTCTCTGTCTCTCTCACTCTCTCTCTTTCTCTCTCTCTCTCTCTCTATATATATGAAATGATAATGATAAAAGCATTGGGATATCTATTCAGTCATTTGATTCATAGCTATTTGAGAGGAATGTTAACTGTTGTTTAAAATTCTTTTTACTGCAATTTTATTTTTATTAGTACAGGTTTAAAATACGTAATGATCACATTCCTCATGTGAAGTTAATAAACCTACATAACACATTTTAAATTCTTTTTCATTCTCTTTATCTCTCTTCCAGTCCCCCTTCCATTCTCAGTCCTTCCCTTTTACAAAAGACCTATCTCCTTACATCCTATCATCTACCTTCTGTTTGTCTTTCTATACAGTTGTACACTTTATAGCATGTTAAATTTTTATTGAAAATCAATTAGATCATAAATATAAAGATAAGGACAATCATAATTTCTGTTAAGGTAATTATGGCATAAAATTCAGGTAATTCTCACTGGCTTCCCTTATGTGCCTGGTAAATTCCATGATTTGTACAGACATGAAAGAGTGTTGGAAAATATTCAGTTATATATAGATTTTGTCATTATTATATTATTTCCTTAAATTAGCATAAGTAATTTTGTTTGAATAAAATTACAATAACATCTTATCTTTCAGCTATTTTCTGTTGTTGGCTTGGGGCTAAAGATAATAGAAATTTGATGTTGCTATTGATTTGGGATAGTTCATTAGTATAGTAGCAATTATTAGTAAGCACATGGCAAAAATAATGCAATATAGCTGGGAGAACATTCCAGACCAACATTTTTGGGTGTTTACTATGTCTCTACTTTCTTTAAGTAACTTATTTCATTTCATTTCCCAACAGCATTATCTGGAGAATATTATTTCCACATTTAGATAAAGCAAATGGAACCGAAAGAGGTTCACAAACTTGCCCTAAGCTATTCAGTTTTAAGTGATGAATCAATGCTTCTGGCTCTTAAATTCTTTCTGCTAAACAGTAACTCCAAACTGGTGAACAGTATTTCATACAGCTTCAAACTATCACAGCAAAGCATGTACAAACACATGAAACTTAACTCTGCATAAGACTTCCACAGTGGGGGCTGGGGATATAGCTCAGTGGAATAAGTGCTTGCCTAGCAAGCACAGGGTCCTGAGTTCGATCCCCAGTACCGCAAAAAAAAAAAAAAAAAAAAAAAAGACTTCCACAGAACACCTGAATATAACTTGAAAACCCTGACAGAAGGCAGGTCCAAAAGAGTTCTACCACAAAAGGCTTCTCAGTGCTTTTACTGTTCTAACTACACATGAAAAGTTCAGCAGAATACCTTCTTTCCACAGCCACAACCACTACCATGTGTTTGAGGTCAGCAGTCGACTTTTGAAAAGGAATATGAATGAACTCACATTATATCCAAAGCTATTTAACAACAATCTTAACATGACAATATTTTATTCATGTCTTGCAATCCAATTAAGTGAATGTTTATGAGTAAAATGAATCCTTCAATGAAGAACAGGGATTTTAGCATGACACAAAGTTGGATGGCAATTTCAGTTTTCCCTTTACTAGGCTTGAATCAAGTATAAATCATTTCAACTAATTAAACTTCAACATCTTAATAGAAAAAAATTGAGCTAATAATAAGGTCTATCTCAGGGATGTTATGCATTAATCATGTATTAAACTGGATAGTACATGTAAATCACTAAGCAGAGTATCTGACCAACAGCAACTACTTCAAAAATACTCATTATTATTTTTGTTCATAAAGTATTATAACCTATATATATAGGATACACACACACACACACACACACACATACACACATATATATATATCCAATTCTATACAAGACCCTTAAGAGTAGATAGACATGGGCCTTCCCTAGCCAAGGAAGATATGACTAAATAGACAGTTTAAAAAGCATTGGCCAGGCAGTGTTGCTTGTGCCAATCTTGAGGATTAATATCAACAGAATTGTAAACGCTTTCAATTAGTTTGGAAAGCTATTTAAATTTGAGAAAGGATTGCACTAAGGGTATATACTTCATGAGAGCCTCAGTCTACACCCACACTGTCCAATTCCTTACCACCGTGGAAACACCTTAGCAGTGAAACTGTTTAGACAGGTGTTTGGTTTGCCTATGTTTCCTTTTTCTATTAGTTTGCATTCAAAGGTTGTGATATGTACGCCTGTTAGGATGGTAAGAGACCATAAATTTAGCTTTGCATACCACAATATACTGTAGGTAAAAGCCTAGAAAGGCTTCTTGTTAAGGTCTGTTAAGGTCCTCTTCTGGGCCCTCTGGACCAAAATCTTAAAATCGTTATATCAATTTCCCCATTCATCTTTTTCATGATTTTCTATCTCAGGCAGGTCAACTGTAACCATGTAAGAAAATTACCTTTATAAGGCACGGGGATTAAATCATTCTGTGTCATCAAGGGAGCACCTGGCTAGGCCTAAGCAATGTAATAACCTGCCAACCACTGGCTCCTGCGGAACTGCAGCCCCAAGGCCAAAGGGTAGATCCTGTCAGAAGTGCTTTCCCTAAGGGGCAGCAGGAGTACACATTTAGTGGAAAAGGGAAGGCAGCCATGGCAATGTTCATTAAAGAATCACAGGCAACAGATGCTCTGTCTGTCAGTCACATTACTAAGAATGGTGACATTACAAACCCATGTTTGGCATTTTTTGGCTGGTGGCATTTAGCAGGGCTGAGTGTTTGGTGCCATCTTCTGAGAGTCCCTGGGATGGCATTTCTGCATCTATTTGGGGGGTTGTGTGTGTTGTTATTGTTGTTTCTCAGTTATCTGAAATGTGCTATTTAAAATTACCATCAGATATTCATAGAAACATTTCAGAACTTTACTTAGGAAGTTTTGGACAGTGCAGGAGAAGAGACAGCCATGTTTCACCCTGCTCCCTTTCTCCATAATAAGCCACGGCAAGCCTTGCACTGAAGCATCATCATTATGATCACAATTAGCTTCTTTGAAGCACAGTGTAGTTAAGTGGTAAAGATGTTTTGTATTGGCTTTTTACTTGAGGTCATATGTAACGACAACTATTTTGATGCTTTGTATGTTTTTGAAGCTACCAAGAGAATTCTTTTTAAAAAAAAGAATAAGAAGTAAATTTGCATCCGTATGAAAGTACTCCAAGGCCGCTGTAGTCATTAACATTTCAGTCTGTGGAAGTTTTCAGTGTGTTCAGCCCACAGACTTATTCACCATTTCTCGGCAGAAAGGCTACCGCTGTGGACAGGTGTGGCGGCCCAGGAGGGAAACTGGGCCCTGAGGAGATGAAAAATCCCCCTCAGGGTATCCAAGGGGAAACTGTGTGGATAAATGTAGCAACAGCTTTCATTTGACTGCTACTCAAAGGATGATCTCAAGTCCCTCCTCTCCTCTAGTGCTTCTTGAATTAATTACTCCAGGTCTGTCTTGATGTCCTGTCTCCTCAACTCCATAGTTTATTATTTATTCAGGTAATTTTGAAATCAAAGTAGGATGTATTTTGTAAGCTCATGTGTAATTTGGCCATTTAATTCTCAAAAACTATTTTCCTGGTAGTTTTGTTGTTACTGGTAGTGTTGTTGCTATTGTTAGGAGGTGACTGCCCACATCAGACCTCAGATCTTTACCACGAGACAGCAGTAAGAGTACTGCAAGGACGTGATGGCCTGTAACCCCTTTCTGCACGAATATCTAGAATTATTTTAAAGGATCCTCTGAGTTCAGAAGGTAGTAGATTAATTGGGATGTGAAGAAAACAAGAGAAAAATTGTGTAATACTTAAAACTTTTCTCACCTTTCATCTCATGGGAGATGTCAAAAAAGAAAGACTTTGAAATTAGGAGATATAAAAGGTTTGGGGAATCAATTCCTATGAAAGAAGTAATGGAGGAATTTTAGTGAAAAAGGTCATTAAAAAACAAAATAGAAAAAGAATCAGGGATATAAGTCAACGGTAGAGTGCTTTCCAAGCATGAGCAAGGCCCTGGGTTTTATCTACAGCACCACAAAAAATAAACAAAGGAACAGAAAATAATTTTGAGAGTAGAGGGCTCAGGGGATGGGGAGTATGTGGATGGAAGGGTAATGGTCCTGTCATTCACTTAATATCTAACTAGCAAATGCTTATTAGGTCAGGAAATGGTTTTTAAGAGACACTTGAGGATACAGTAATAAATATGTAAACTAGAATTCCTGCTCCCAATTACTGTATACTTAATGAAGTGAAAAAAAGAATAAACCCACGTGCATATAAATTGCAATTACTATGGTGAGGGGGAAAACCCTATACAGACATAAATGAAATAAGCAGTGGGTTGAGGGTATATGGCCCATTTATATAGAGGATGGTCAGAGAAGGGCTCTCTAATGGGAACTTCTGAGTTGACAGCTATCCTGAAATAACTGGAGAAAGAGAACTGAGGGTTCCATATATGCAAAGGTCCAAAGCCAGAAAGGAAGTTAGTTCTAGAAGCAGAAGGGACACTATGGCCAGAGAGTAATAAACGTATTTATTACGTAAATAACCAGGAATATAATATATAAGACACAGTAAGCCACTCAAATGTTACATTCAGAGGACTACTGTGCTCGCTTCAGCAGCGCACATATATTCAGAGAACTGCTGTGTCCCCAATTTGAGCTTAAAAGTGTACTCTGGCTGTGGCTAAATATTGATCACGAGAACAAAGGATCAGAGTCAATAGAGTGAGGCCTTTCCCAGGAGAATAATGAAGGTGGCTGGAACCACAGTAGTGGCTGTAAGAATGGTGGGCAGTGGGCAGACCTGGACCACTTTGTGGAGCTAGGATCCTTTTTGACAATGTGGAGAGAGTGAAGGAAAAGAAGAAATCACACATGATTCCTGTGATGCTGGTCTAGACAGCAGGTTGGATGCATGTGGTGCTCTAAACATTTCCAGTGTCCTCTTCTAGGTTTTTGCTAAACTCGTTTTCCTACATTATGTCCTTATAGACGAGGGCCCGGATGTCTCCTGTGCCCACAGTGTTTGCCGTAGCTGGGAGGAATTTATTTTCTCTATAACCTGAAAAAAAATTATTTAAGAACAATTTTCTTTCACAGGAAAAACATTGCAGAGGAATTTTTAGAATCTTCAGTTTCACTCTAAACATGTTTATACTTCCAAGATTACTCGAATGGTGCTCCACTCGGAGACTTGGCATCGAATTGAACATAGAAGTTGTTCACCTCCGTAAAGTGTTTCACTTGCATGCGGATAACTAGTTTTGTTATGGAATACATCCACTGTGGCTGTTGTGAAAGAGAACATGGTATTTTAAAGCTTTGTAAGTTATTAGTCTGGCCCATAAGAAAACAAATCCCTAGGAATGTTGTGTGTGTTGTATATCATCATATTAGTACTTTAAATCTGAGAGGTTTTATCTTTACCATTTAGATCAAGACTCCTCCAGTTTTCTCTTGCTGGTTTTCCTCTGACAATTATTTATGCCAGTCCATATATACTCTGTGGATATCTGAAGCAGTAGCAACCCTACTTTTACTTCCCTGACATCCAGAATAATCTGGAAGCTGTCAGGACCCTTCATTAAGGATGAGTTTTCAGGAAAAGTATCAAAGCAAATCATAGCTATTACTACTAAATTATATGTATTAAGTTTTCATTTATTCTCTGGCACTGTGATAAACACTTGATGTTTTATTTCACTTAATTGAAATAAATACTTTCTGAAATACCACAATATCCCCATTTTACTGACAAAAATTGAGACTTAAAAAGGTTAAAGCCTGTGCCTAAGATCACTAACCTATCATTCCCAACAGTGAAAAATTTTTTAAATCCACAATTTAATTTCTTATGTGCAAGATATTTTGCTACTTGAGGTAATATGGTCACTCTACTTGATACCTATCACTCGTTTGCATTTTCAGCATTTTGAAAACCATATGTTTTAAGCTATGCATGGTGGCATATGACTGTAATCCCAGCACTGAGAAGGCTGAGGCAGGAGGATCACTGTGAGTTCAAGGCCACCTTGTACTACATAGTGAGTTTAAGCCCAGCCTGAATTACATAGTGAGACCCTATCTCAAAAAACAAACAGAATGTACATTTATTTTAACCTTCACCTTTTCTTTGTCTTCTTATCAATATTAATTCAGTTTGTTTCATGATTTTCTTACTCTTCCTATCTTGCATCAGGTTTTTCCTCTGTAGTTCAGAGTTGATGCTTTACTGTATGGTTACTTAGGGCCTGTCCCTGGGAAGACATTCTCTGCTCCACGATACCTTTCCTCAGCTGCCAGTACACTTTCATGTGTTAGCAATACTGAGCTTCGGCGATATTTCCAAGTTTTCATACTTTTTCAGTGTCTGAGAATGCAATATTGCTAAGTAGAATCTGAATCCTGTACCATCATTTTTATGGATTTCTTTTTATTGTTTAATGGATATTTTTCACATTCTTACCATTATAGGTTAATGTTTGTTTATCCTGTTCTTTCAGTATTTTCCTAGTGTGATAGAGACAAAGGTTAAAAAATCAATAGAATTAGAATTGAAAAGGGACCATGACAAGTTTAAAACTAGACAGAAGCAAATTGATTTTTTTTTCCCAATCTAAGTTCAAGATTAGACTGTGTGTCGCACACTTTCTTCTCTCAGAAAACAGGCCTGTGTCATGTGCCGTGTCTTTTCCTTAGCTTGGCTGCTGTCTATGGATGAAATCCTCTGTTCATTTTGAACAAACTTTCCTCAGAATGAGGTTTCCCTAGGTGCCAGTCACAAGGACAGTTTACGATAAAATATTTCCTGCTGTCTTCTTTCACAAAGGCTGTGTATTTGCCTTTCCTCTTAACTGGAGTGAGGCAAGAGGGCTTCATGTTTGAACCTGCCATTTATCACAGCCCACTGTATTCGTGGTGTCTGAATTCCTCTATTTAGCCAACTCTAATCAAAAATATTTGAGAAATAATTGTGTCTGTACTGAACATGTACAGACTTCTTCCCTGTCATTCTCTAAATAGTACAGTAAAAAATTATACATTTATATTCTCTTAGGTACTATCTAGATAACCTAAGTATATGAGACACTGTGCTTAAAATATATGCAAGCAATACACCATTTGGTAGTACATGCTTGCAGCGTATGCGGTTCACAGCCACCTTGGGAGGGGGCACATGCACACAATACACTTTGGTTCACTTTTAGTCTCCTCCCCTCCATGGTCCCCTCCTCCTATTTTAATTCCCCTTTTCCCATTTCCATTCTTGATGTTACTGATCTTATCTCATGTTTGTGGCCTATGCTTACAGTCATTGAGATCATTAGGCTCCTGTACATGGCAGATCTTCGTTCTGCTTACTTCCCCTCTCGTCCCTCTCAACCTTCCCTGGGTATCTTGGACCTCCTCCCATTGGCAAGAGACCCGTCCATTGTCTCCTTCTATCCATCCTTTATTACTGTCTTCATTTATATTTTTCCTTGCTCAAATGAGAAATATCATACAGTACTTGAGCTTACATTACATACAAAGGACTTGGGCATCCTTGGATTTTGGTATCTATGAGGCGGCCTGAAACAAATCCCATGGATTCCAAAGGAAAACTGTGCTGTATTTTTAAATTAATCCTGGACTCTTGATTAACCATTTCAGTGTATGCTATACCACCTCAAAACACCATATCTATTTGACCATTTTATTCTTTCCCATTTTTCTTTAGCACCATGTAGTAGATTCAGAGGATCCTATTCTGCTACCAGGTTTTAGATCATCCCTGTGGATGCTCAATTTTTTTTTAACTCACCATAATCATTTTACCTTTGTATCTGTTTTCTTCCACTCTTCATTATGCATCTTCGCTTGAAGACGACATCTTCTAAAGTGAGATCCTCCAAACATATCCTTGATTCAGTACCAACCTTTCTCCTGAATAGCTTTACACCCAAAAGACTTCCTTCATTTATCAAACATATTTGATTTTCCTTCAAGGGAAGGGTAGAAGTCATTAGGCTCATGGTTACAGATTGAGAAGCAGCCAGATTTAGGCCATGATGCCCATCGCTATTGAGAAGTTCTGTCAGAATTAGATTTCTACTTACTGTGTTTTCCATATAATAATTGTACACACTTGAGGGGTGTAATGTGATATTTCAACACACACACATATACAATTGTGTAACATAAGCTGACCAAATTGGGGTAATTAGCATTTGCATCTCTTTATCACTGTATTATGTTTGAAGCACAGTGACATGAGTATCGGGCAAAATAATATTATATATTTCATGAAAATCTATTTCTTAATAAACATAATATCTAAGAAGTTATATTAAACTGTAACATAAAACTTTAAATTCAATGTTATACTGTCATTGTTAAAAAATAGGTTAAGGAAGAGACAACAGAGTTCAAAGAATAGGAATAATTTAGTAGATGTTAAATATTCTTCTCAGCATACAGAAACGAAAATGTCCCTGAGTTTACACTCTAGCTTAAAAGAATCAGTTTATTACAAAGAAGTGTGATGAGTGAGATGATTGGGAAATGAAAGAGAAATATGCAAATTCATAACAGGGACATTCCATTAAGTAATGACATTTCAGATGAGACCTAAAGAACAGGTAGGAGTCAGGCCTAGGCTGATATTGAGGGTATGCCTTTGTAAGGGATAGGGCCTCAGAGCTTAAATAATTTACAATAAAGAAGTAGACATCATCTCAGAGAGATCTTATTAGAAATAGTTAAACTAAAAAATGTACTAGTGACACAGGAAAACGTAGAATAATTGTTTTCAGCTTTGTTTTTAACTTAAAATTCACTTGCCATTTAAAAAAAATACTCATGCCTAATAACCATGAGTGATGAAAACCTCCTGGATTAAAAACTTGGGATGTAGTCTTGAAAACCTATATTCCTGGTTAATTCTCATAGCTATCAACAGGTGAGAGCCTGTGCTTAAGATACATCATAGGTTCCTTTTAGAATCATCTGTGGATGATTTATATATACAGATTTTCAGGTCACAGCTGAGAACCTAAAGGTTCTAAAGTTTAGAGTCCTAGAATCTTAACGTTAGGAGTTGGCTCGGTTTTTGCTGGCTGAGAGATGTAAGGGCCATGTGTGGAAAAGTGTGCTCTGATGTTTACAGGAATGGTGCCTCTTACAAAAAACAAATGTGGACTAGATTCTGATACAGATTTTGGAAGGAGATTGGATGCAGGCACCGGGGTGTGTCTTACTTTTTTGGCCACATGTGGTACAGACTATCCAGTATGTATCTCCTCTAACAGATACAAATAACAAACAGCCTTTCTTTTTCCATAGGAATGCAGGTATGTCTGGCGTTTCTAATGTGTGAGGAAACCACTTAAGCTGTTCCAATTCTCTCCCTTGTTACTGTGACCCTTCCGGGACCCAAGTGCTCATGTCAATTATATTGCTTTTGTTTTCAGAAAGAGCTGGGGAACATTTTTATTATGTCTTCTGGTTCTTTTTGAAGTGTATAGGCAAAAACTGACAGCTTTCTACACACGTGTCCAAGGCCATTGCAAAGCATGGTGTACCTTGTGGGTGCTTCCTATGCCTCTTTACAGACTGTCGCTGCTCTGTGGCCATTTGCATGTGTGGCTTCTCACACTATTAGTGATGATGTACTTTCCTGAAATTGGCCCACTGTGCAGTGTAGGACATGACTCTGAACCACCCGCAGCTGCATCTCTCCATTCCCTTACTTCCTTCACTGTGCCACCCCCTTCCCTGCGACAGGGCCCTCCCTCCTCCCTTTATCTGCAGGTCTGCACCACCTCTGCTTGCTTCCACATCAACATAGCTAATGTCCGTCTCTCACACGTGAGCTCTGCAGTCATTTACTAGAAACCTTGCTATGATTTCCGGACTAGGGCAGCTTTTACTTAACATGATTTCTATTTTGTAGAGGGCTTGCCTCACTATGTTTTTGTGTGCTCTCACTGTCTCTGTCTGTCTGTCTGTCTGTCTCTCTCTCTCTCTCTCTCTCTCTCTCTCGCTTTGTGTGTGTGTGTGTGTGTGTGTGTGTGTGTGTGTCTGTGTCTCTCTGTCTCTCTTGCCTTAAAAATTAAATGGCCTTAATAAATACTCACTGAAGAAGTAAATGAGCAGTTGAAAACACTCTAGTAAAGACAGACCTGTGATTCATCCATTCAGTGAGCTCATGAAATAATTATTCAGTACTGGCTCTCCACTGGGTCCAGTCGCGGGCACCAAGAATACAGAAATGGATTAACTGTCAGGAGAAACCGCAACGTGCGTCCTCAGTTTTGCCCAACTCTCTGCAAATAGAAATGCTTGGATCACCACTTTGCACCGGGGGTGCCCTGTTTTGCAATAATCCCCGCCTCTCGCCCGTAAGCAGGTTAGGCGAGCTCCGTTGCCGTTGTTACTGCCTCCTGACACCCCCTCCACAGGCACACACGTCTAGAAGGTCTAACTCTCAATATCCGGTACATCCCAGCTCTAAAGACAACCCGGAACATCGGGTCAGCTCTTCATCTACTGTGTGAAAAAAGGCACTTTTCTTACAGAATCTAAGGGCTAAGAAAAAACATTATTAGTATCAGTTTTCTTAAAAAATAAATCGAAGGTATTTTGGATAGCTTCTAGTGAAACACCAACTTGAGTACTTTCATCAGTATTGATGTTCCTAGCTAATATAATTCAGTTTTTCTCAAATCTGACATACATTCTATTGTAATGAGAGCTACTATAATGAGACTACTATAATGAGAACTCCTTTGAAATGCTTTATACAATATAGGTTTTTCCTTTAGTCATTTCCACATCAAATCCTACAAATGTTTGTTGCAAATATTTTTCTCTTTAAACCCATATCCTAAAAACTTACATATTAAGTTAAAAGTTTCAAAACTAAAAATGGACTTACTCTAACACAAGCTTGTGTTATATAGGCTTCATTCTATTTTAAATATGTTTTAATACTGTCCTTTCACTTTAACTAATAAAGGTAAACAACATCTTTTCATTGTCTTTTCTTCTTTACTGACAGTGCACATCAGTTTATACCATTTATTGTCTTTTCAGCAATTTATTTCATGTCTGATAAATATTTCTGCTGCCTCTTTCACTTATTACTTTGCTAATGGTTTGGGCTAGAAAAGTCAAAGCCTAAAGCTCCAAAAAACTAAAAGTTGATGCATTAAGTATATTTATTCAAATAAGATTGTATTCGTATTATGCCAGTTTTATGCAACCAGAATATCTGTGCCTAATGGACCCAAAAATATATTATGGCCTCCTTGTTTAAATGAATCAGAAGAACCTCACTGTTAAAAACACTCAGTTCCACAGCAAAGCAGTTTGTTGAGAGGCTGCTGTGAGTAGCAGAGTAATATTTTTATGCCAGTATATTCACCCATTACGTAAACAATCTCCCAGATTCGTGCCTGTTCAATGCTTGTCCTAATGTTTATTTCGCTAAGTTGGGAAGGTGAGGTTTAACCTACACTTTACACATGAAAAATCTGGGATGAGCAAGGTTAAATGACTTTTCCAAGGTCGTACAGTGAGTGGACAGTGGATCTAAGATGAAAACAAAGTGCAGTAAGCCACGGTCCCTCCTCTCCCGGGGAGTAATTCATCAAGCCCTTAGCCCAAATCAAGATTAATTGGGTCGGATGAGTGCTCTTCCTCCACTAACGTGGGAGAAATGCATTATCTGTGTCAGTGCTCACTTCGGCAGCCACATACACTATTATTCGTATGTTAGACTTTTAAACAGGGTGTATCATGATTAAAAACAGAAGTTTCTTCTTTCTCATTAATCAAATATGTCATATCCTTTCACGATCACAACATCTGTGGGAAACAGGACACAGGTAGTGAATTTTCACGTCCTTTTTGTCCTGATAAAAGCTGAGAAGGCAAGGCTTAGCTCTCCAATGTTCTGAACTCCAATTGGGCTTGTTTCTAGAATTAAGGCTGTGCCTGTGCTTCCTCAAGCATTCTGTTTCCCTTTGGAGTCCCACTGTTCCTATTTAAACAGCTGTCCTCCGTCTAACTGCTATATACTGGTTGTAACCATATTTCAACTGCAAAGCATTGTTGCATTTTTATTTATAACAATGAGGAAGGGCAGCTTAAACTACGTAAAGGTCATTTTTACAGAACTGAAATCAATTACATTGTTTACTAAGGGCACTGGTATCAGAAATGGTATTCTCTGGTATATTTGTACCTTAAAGGCAAAGAATACAATTATAAAATCCATGAGTACTAATTAGGTAGCAATGCTTTCTTTAACTTAATTTGAAATGGATTATTAAAATGAATGAAAGTCATTTCTAATGATGTCATGGGGAAGGCACGGTGATTATGTTATGCATGCAATCAGGATTTAAATGTCCATATTTTGCCTCCCATTCAGTTTCTGACTGCCTAACAAATTACTCCAAAATAGACATACATTTGAGAAAGTTGTTATTTTTATTGACAAAGTAGAATAATGTGATGGATAAAGGCCACCATAACTCCACTTTACTGCATACCTAGTCGCCACACTAACAGTAATGTCTGTGGACAAAATCAGACCCTTTGTCTACTCCAGGTACAGACAAGGGGCTGTTTGTGTTTACGTATACTCTCATAATGTCCATCCCTCACGTTTCAAATCACTAACTGCAAAGATTTGCTGACCAATTTGAAATGCCTAGGGAGAACTGTAGTGCTTCTGTATCATTTTCAAAAGAGCTCCCAAAGAAGACAACTGGAAGAAAGCTAGGTCTTTCTCTGCTTTATCATATGAAGACTTTTACATTTATGGAAAGTATGACTTCAGATCAAGAGATAAGAATATCAGAGATAATATTACCATATATATTTTATGCTTCTTTGTATTAGCCCTTTATTTTTGCCAGGCATCATGCTAAATCTTAAGATCCTGATGTAAGTAATTACATTCCTTGTCTTCAATGATCTCATAATATACAAAATTGAGCAAATAACCACAGTGTCATAGTAGAGACTAATTGAGGAACATAGCTAAAAAAAGAAACATTAACTAGGATAGTTTGGAAATTATGATAAAATTTCATCAAGGAGATGATAGCTTGATGATTTTGTAAAGTATTTTCTCTACCACAGAACTGACAGACAAGGCAATTTGGGAACAGTGGGTATAATACTAAGTTAGGAAATACAAAAGAGCATACACACTACAGGTCACAGACTTCAACATAGTCTGAACACATAAGAATCTAGGGCTAGGGATATAGCTCAGGGGCACAGAGCTTGCCTTGCAAGCATGAGGTCTTGAGTGTGATTCCTGGTACCACCACCACCACAAAAACAAACAAACAAACAAACAAAAAAAAAACGAGTAAGAATCTAGAGCCAATGCTGAAAGAAGAGGTTGGAAATATAAAAAGAGTTCAGGATGATACATTCCTGTATGCTTTGCCAAGAGATTTTAGTAAGCAGCTGTTGAAGTTTTTACTTTAACCAGAATATTGGCATAATTAACTTAAAACAGCTCTGCCTACAAGGTCATAAACAGATAGAAGGAGTGATTCCAATCTAATAGCAGAGAGGTTAGAAATAAAGCCTTGGTGGTGGTCCAGAGAAGGTGAGGCGGTCAGTGGGACAGTTAAAAAGGAACTGACTTGAAAGACAGTTATTAGGTTTTTTAATACATAATATTTGTGAATACAGTGTGGTAATTAATCACATTTATCCAGTCAACAATCATCAAATCAGAGTAATTCACTTTGCTCTTTGATTAAATATTTATCATCTCTATGTTTTGGGAAACTGAGGACTTTCCTATTTACTTAAAAATTCTAGACTGTGTTAACCAGTAGCAACTTACTGGAATTACCTACCTCTGTGTAGCTGTACTCATTAAAAGAGTAATGTAATGTGGTTGTTATGGGTTATGTGGAGATTAGAGGAAACCGAGATTCCTTTGACAATAGGGGAACATCTACTTTAAAGCAGAGAATAATAGGATTTCAGAATTTTTTTATATCTACTTTATATTATTTTTTATATCTATTCCTCTCATTACACAATTTCTGAGTGAAAGCCAAGTGCCTAGACAGAAAGCACGAATAGAAATGGGTTTCATTTGGTTGAATAGAACAAATCTAAATCACAAAAGTCCTAGGGAAAAATATTTGCCCTTTTGGGCAGGGAAATGCCCAGAGCTTTACGCCCAGTCATTTCTTGAGGAAAAGCTGTTCTTGATGGGTATTATTACTTAGCTACAATAAATAACACCCAAGATGATTTGGTAAAGATCCATGTTAATACAAGTTCCATGAGTAGGTGTCAAACTGTGTGAATCACTTGGAGTCTCTCTGAGACTAAATTGTATTTTGTTTAAAATGGAAAATTAACTCTTCTCTTATAGAATTATTTCTAAGAATGAATTAAACACTATAGGCAAGATGATTTATGTTCTTCTCTGAACACAATGAATACTTTGTAAAAGATAACTTTGTCAAAATCTGAAAGAGAGTAAATATGTGCCAGTTAAACATTACCTTCTTTTATGTAAAATTTATTTATATCTTGCTTTTCTTATTTATCCTTTTCAACAAGTAGTTTTGGAGCATTTATCTGGTATCAACGGAGAGATGGAGATGCAAGGCTGTGGGTTATAATGTGACAAACCAGCTGATAACAAGAAATTCAGTCAAATAAAGACAGTACAACATAATCTCACAATTTATAAATAGGTATAATAGTTAATGACTATATTGTTGCTCTCAAAATAATTTACTTTGAGGATTCTTCTAAAAAATATTACAGAAATTTGAAACTAAATTAAATGACCCAAAAGGATAATATTTTTAATTAACATCAAAATTTCCAGAGTGATATTGTAACATTTACAGATGGTATCACTGCATAAAGCAGCATACACAGATAATGATTAATGTAATAATTCTAATAAATGCAACAAAGTTTAAAATGAATGCAGTTGTAATTCAGAGTGTCCATTACACACATGTGGCCTGAACAGATGTAATGATTAAGAGTAACCAACGTGGGCTACATGTTTTCTGTGAGGGAGCTGTCTGATTGGCACAGTATGTTGCTGGTTGCTTTGAACTTTGTTAGGCAAAATGACATTGGGGAAAGGAAGGGATTAGAAATGGAAAAAAATGAAGTTTTGCAAATTCCTATCATGAAGGAAAAGAGAAAATTGTTGGCTAGAGATACCAAGAGTGGAATTTGTATTTGAGGTCAACAATATACTAATTGATTATTTTTATATGTATTAAAATGCAATCATTTCCATAACCCATTTAACAAATAGATACTTGCTGTGATGCAAAAATACATCATGTTTTTTCTTTCCATAGCCCTACAAATTGCTTTTGCATGATGTACTGCACCATAGGACACTTACACAGAGAGTGGATACAAAACCTCATTTCGAGAAACAAAAGCAGTGTCAATTTAGATAGCACGAGGATTCATACTACATTCCAAGTTGATATAGGATCTGACATTTTCAAATTTAAAATAAATTATTTGGAAGGCCCACTATCGTTTCCCCTGACCTCTGTATTAACAGCTTCTGTGACCTGGAATGCAAATGAAGTACAATTCTACGGGTGTCCTTCATCAGTGTGAATTAGCAGTTTTGAATGTATGTTTCTTTAGTCATCAGTTTATTTTCCAACCTGTAATTTCTCTCCCCCTAAGTCAATTTAACTGGCAGCATGTTGTGAATGGCACTCATTTCATCTGTGCCTGTGGTTAGCATTATGTTGCTACAACAAAACCACCTGACAAATTTCTAAGCCTAGGAAATTGTCCATTTCAATTAACAGGACACCCAGGATAAGAAGAATGTGTGCTTATGTGCCTCCTCTCTGAAAAGGAAGAAGATATTGTGCACTTTTACTATGAAGTCAGCGTCTTTTTCTGTAAAGCAGAAAGTCTTAACAGGAAACCAGTGTAAATAACAGAAAGTAATATATATGTGCTGGAACTTTGAGAAGTGTGATTTCTTTATACTCTGCACTGCAGTATATGCACCAGGCAGTCTTTTCCTAATTCTGTCACCTCTGTAGAAAAATTGATGGATACATCCATGGATTTACATTGCCGTTACGGCTCGTTGTTTCTTGTCCATTGCAATGGATCTGGGTTTTCTGTGCTCTGGAAAGAAAATGTTCTGAAGAAAATGCATCGTTAAATGTTTAAATATTGTTAACTCTGTGAACCTTTTGAAAAAACCTGCGGGGTTTAATGCCTAGGCCAGTGCTAACCACGGTTACTAAATGGGTAGCAAAGTAAAAGCCCAGGGTGGTGACAGCCCTAACTGGCTTCATGAAGAGCTGATGCAGCTTTTCCATAGTGAGGTCAGGAGCGCTGACATTGTTTCACACTTAGTCATGTTGGCGCGGGCTAGACATTTAATACAATTGCGTGCATAAATCATACTTCTTTTAGTCCCATCGTATTTCTATGTTCTGTTCTTGATCTCTTTTTGTTAATAGTTTTTGAAAACCTAATTCAAAAAGAAACAAAGAAGAACACAAATGGAAGCCTGGCTCCTTTCAACAATAAAAAAATATCCCTTCAAATGTATGCAGGCACTGTTCAGATACAGCATTTTGAATGGCTAAGCTTCGCCAACTCATCTCTGCAGCAGGCTGCACATTTAGCTGGGAGACAACTGAGTTATAAAATTGGTTTCGGACTATTGGGGAAAAAATGGAGCTAAAAGGTGGAGATTCTATCACGAGTCCTGTAAAATAGGAACTGTTTCTTCTGGCAAATTCCCCTTCCCAACACTGGTTTATTTCCCTTTATATGCAGAATTTTCCTTTGCATGAAGAAACTGTTCATTCATGCACAGTCCTCTTGGGTTAAATGTGTGTGTTTTATTTATTTCCATACATAGACAGAATATGTATTATATATCGTGACCTGATAAACAGAAAAACACTGCAAATACATCGTTTCTCTAAGAACTCCAGTTACTGTTTTATCGGGAAAAAAATATAACATTACACAATTTGAGAGCTAGAGGCATGAGTGCCTAACCCCCGAAACAGTCATTTTTAAAATGAAAACTGTGCAGAGAGGTCTGGCGCATGCCCAGTAAGAAGTTAGCTAGTCCTGGGCGAGCAGGAAGAGCAGGATCGTGTGCCCTTAGAGAAGTACGTAACCTTTCAGGTTGCAATACATTTCGCAAATAGAATCAGAAATTTGGAAACTTAGTAGTGAGAGAAGCTATGCTTTTGAAGGAAATAACTCACCATAATTTATATTTCTGATTTTATCTTCCAAAGAGTTGAGTTTTCTTTAAGTAACAAATATTCCTGAACATTTTTATTCTGTTGCCAAAATAAGTTCATTCCTTCTATTGTTATGTTGCTTTTACTTTTACAAAACACCTCCAGACTTATTATTTCTTTTTACAATCAAAACGAAAGCAGCTGCCTGAGCTTTTATTTTCCCACTAAAGATGCTGAGAAAAAGAAAGCTAAACTATAATAGTGCCAAGTTCTCAAGTTAATTCCATACAAATATTGGCTGTACGTTTACGAATGCCAGGGCTGGGGATATAGCTCAGTGGAATGAGCGCCTGCCTGGCAAGCGCAGGGTCCTGAGTTCGATCCCCAGTACCGCCAAAAAAAAAAAAAAAAAATTTATGAATGCCAGTGGACAAGGAGTAGGAAAAAAAGTGAAGACTGTTACAGAATACAGACTGATGTATGTTGAAATTATTTCAATATTCCAAATGATAGGCTGCATCACACACAGGGTAAGTAATTCAACAGACACCTTCAGACTAGTTGGATACAAACCTGGGACTCATGTTCAGGATTTTCACTCCGAAGTGCTTGATCTCCTACACCAGCACTTCACAAGATACCATCTTGGGACCCCTGCAGGTCCAAAGGTCTTTTCAGGATGTAGAAAAGATAAAAAGTATTTTCATAATAATACTTTTTGCAAATCTCATTCTCTTAATGATCTTAGAGTTTTTTGGGGGTTACGTGCAACAAATTCAATGATGAAGAAGAAGCCTCATCGTCTTCTGTTGTATCAGACATTTAAGGATTTGCAAACATGTAAAACCTTGTCTCTCTTTTCTTTTCTGGAAAATAACTTATTTCAATAACATTAGTTATGTAATGTTATGGTTGTGTATAGGTTTATTGTTTGCTTTTTAAGTACACTAAGAATATATATTTCTTAGTTTTAATTCCAAGTAGGAAATATATTTATAGATATTGCTCACGCACACCAACTCTCTCATGGAGACTTAGTTTTTTAGGACTCAAAGGAAATTCTGAAACTGAAAATGTTTCTGAGAACCACTCTGCTAGATCATGCTTCCTCATGGAACTAACACAGGGAATAACAGTATCCAGCAAAAGAGCTCCAGACCTTGCTTGCAGAAGCAATGAAAAACTGTGTGTACATCAGTCTTAGTGCTAGAAATGACCTGTAGATAAAATTTTGCTGCCATGCTAGCTTTTTAAAATTTTGACTTATCCTATAACGAATATGGTAACTATTGTTCTTTACTTGAAGGTCATGAGTCATAAGTTGCCACTATAGCCAGGTATTTTAACCTGACACTTTTGACTTAGTTTAGCAAAGGTCTAAAGAATAAGAAAAAAAAAGATTGGTGATAAAATTCACACATTTCGAAGTGAGAGACTAGAAGCACCGAAGGAGTTTTCAAAGGCAGTTCTTAAAACTGGTTTGACAACACCTCTCCTACCTGTGTGGTGTAAAAGGGTAGAAAAGTTGGACAAACGAGGATGCTTACAATTAAGTAACTTCTCTGAATAGGACCGTTAATGTCCTTTGAATGTTTCTGAGGGAGAGGCAAACCTCTCTCCCTTAAAACCTAGGAAAGGAGACTTTGGAAAAACAATTTGGAAATCCTCATCTAGGATCCATATGTTTCTTGGGTCCTATTGGTGATGGCCAAACGAAGCAGGAAGAGCCAGAAGTGGAGAATTGTAATCAGCCCAACTCCCGCCAGGAGCAGCATAAAGTGGAGACTTGCTTGAGAGTAGCTGTTACAGAGAATTTCAGTGCCAAGACTCATGAGTATTTCTTCTGGAACCAGAAGAACCAGCTAGAGTTCTTTTTAGCAACTTGATTTATTATATTATTATTATTATTATTATTAAATAATTCAAAATATGCTTATTACATAATTTATTACAGTTTTTTGCCTACAGAGAAGATATAACAATAGCACACAAAATCTCATATAGAGCCTCCCGGGATGCATCAGTTGTGCATATGTTGTCCCATTTGCTTTATTATTATGCCCATCACTCTTTTGTCTGTCTCTCAAATTCCTTTCTGAGCCACTTGCCTATAAATTGGAGACGTGCTTCCTAAATATGTCAATGAATATTCCCAAGACTATATTTTTTTCTGTGCTGAGAACGGAACCCAGGGCCCCAGGTATCCTGAGCATTCTGCCACTGAGCTACACACTCAGCCCATGCAAATTTTCCTATATAACCGTGGTACAGTTGTCAATATCAAGAAGTTTCACACTGACACAATAGTATTACCCAACCTATTGCTGGAAAAGATCCACATTCATGCCAAGAGGACTGGAGGAAAGGCATCCTGACTTGCCAGAGGGGGAGAACTGCTGTTTTCTCAAAGGTTGAGAAAAGAAGTGTGAAGGGGAATATATAAAAACTCTAGGACTCTACCTCTGTATTCAGTGTGTAACACGATTGTAGGAAACATAGGCGGGGAATAGAAAGGACTCATTCTGCAGGACAGTGCAAGGACTTGCTGGAAAATGTGGTCAGCAGCAGAGCCAGTGAGCAAGCAGCAAGACAAGCCAAGGGTGGTCGGAGAGAGCCTATATCAGAAATTTGAGTAAACCCAGGACAAGGTGTTTCAACACAGAAATTATTAAAATTCAAGTTAATAATTATGTTAATCTATGCTATGTGATTTCTCCTGATTTGGAACTTGGCAGACTATCTCCCTGTCATGGAAAAGCACAAATTATGTTCAAGAATTTACCCTATTTTTAAACACTTAAATGTGATATTGGGTTGATCGGTGTAGTGAAGTTATGCATGAGATTCCCTTGAGCAGACGGAACAAAAAATTTGGGAGCTCAAAAACCTGTAAAATTTGGTGTTAAATATTTAAAAACTCAGATTACTAATACCCAACAGCCAGGCTTAGTGTCCATAGTATTATCCAAAGCCAAAATTTGCCTTTTGGTATGTTAGTATAATGTGTAATGTACCTTTACCATTCTGGAGCTATGGAGGCATTTATTCATTTGATAATCAAATATTAACTGAATGTCTACATTGTAAATTTTGGAACTAGGAACTGAGTCCTGGGCAGTCTGTTCAACATTTACTCATTCAACAAATACTTACAGGTAGTTGTTGTGTACCAGGCTTTCTGCATGCTAAGAACAAAGTATCTGATTGAAATGGGCAAGATTGCTCCTCTCTTTGGAAAGTACTTGCAAGGGTACATTTGTCCCTATTCAGAAAAGATCTCTGCAGTGAACTCTGAAGTGAAGTTCTGCTGTGTCAGGAAGCTGTAGCTTTTATGCTGTAATGACCAACAAAAATTTGATTTGGAGAAAGAATCTAAAGAAAAATTTATTTCTGCCTCATTCCCCTAAATTGAGCTATGGCTTTCTTGAAATCTTGTTTGCTGGTTACATATTTTGTTATTTTTCACAGCTTTAGTATAGTAAGTACTTTATTCTGCATTTATTTTGATCCTGATATTTTACTGTAAAGCAGATCACACTCAGTGACAATACAGTGTGCTTAGAAGCTGGAGGTGTAACTAAGTGCTAGAGTACTTGCTTAGTATATTTGAGGCCCCGGTTTGATCTCCAAGCCCCCAAAATAAATAAATATGCTTATATGTTGTTTCTTTAGGTGGATAGAATACATATTTTCAGAAATTAAAGCGATTATGTATATCCATGAGTTAGTTATTGTGAATATAATGTATGTGTTGTTTTTACCTTCAAAGGAATTAGCACTGTTTCACTATTTACATAGGAAATCATTACATATCCAGAAGTATTTTGATGAGACACCTATATTAAATACTCGGGTATGAATTCAGAGTGATCTCATCTTGGAGGAGAAAAATGTGCCTGTACCATGATACTGAATGTGCCCCATGAGTCTCATCACTCTGATTCCATTCCCTTTTAGTTGACTTTCACCCTCTCTCACTCAAAGCCAATACAATAATGATACTTGCTTGGTAAGCTTTATAGAAATCACAGAAACCATGGAAATGATGTTTACATTATATTGAAACTTGTTGTTCTTAAAAGCCAGTTTTAAAATCATGAGAATCTACATTAAAGAGTATCCTTTGGAGATATAATTCTAGACACAAATCTAGGGAGAAGAAAAAGATATGTACTTTGTATCAGAATTCTGTCCAATATACACTGCAAGATAAAAATACGATTAATTTCTTAGCTATATATACACATATAACATATATACATATGCAACCTCAGTATATACTTTGATGTATACCTTCATATATGTATTATATACATAAGAACATGCAGGCTGTGCATTTTATTTTGGAATGTGTGTAACATGTGCATTCACATGTTTATGTACACATACTACTAGCAATGAAGTAGTAGCAATTGATAAAACCTCTTTTCCTGGCTCGAAGATTTTTCTTCTATCTTTTAATACTTTACACTGTACCCATGTTGGTGATTATTTAAATGGCTGGTAATCTTAACATGTAAATTATTGGAAAGTTTCTTTTATTCTTCCTAAAGAGAAGTTGATTATATCAATATATGAATATATGTCTACTTCAAAATGAATCTCCTTCAGTGTTAGATAGGACACTGAACCTAGCTATTAAAGGGACCCTTGAAATGCTGGTGGCATAATAGTATATTAAGAATTGTACTTTAAAGCTTGATTCATTTTATGCATCATTTGAGTTTCTCATCATTTTTAAGGGAAGTATTAGTCAAGCATTCATAATCACTTTCTTTTGTCATTGTAAGTTGATTGGCTATAACAGTTTAATAATAGAAAATCATTCGCCTATTGAGAATAGGAAAAATATCTGTTCCATAAATATATCCCAAATACACAGATACTATTTTCTGATCAAGGAGTGACTAGCGTCGTGGTTATAGAAACAACTCAAAGAAGTAGTTTCTTGTTGTGGATGTGTAATAAATTTGAGTAATGATCGCTAACAGAAAGCCCGTTGGCATCTGTATATCATTACTTCCTCCTAAGTTTTCATTTTGTGGTTAGTAAAAATAAAAGGCATATTTGAAGGACAGTACATTTTCATTTTATAGGAATCACTTTTTCCTTTGTTTATTCAAGAGTATTTACGCAAATATTCCATTTTTTCTATGTACAGCGTTCGAACATTACTCTTATACAGGAAGTGGTACAAGATATATTTGGTACTCTTGAAGCCCTGTGTGGCAGTAGGATACTTTCCTGTGCCATGGTAACTTCTGCTAATGTAGCTGTCACTTCGCTCTCAAACTTCTCAACCTCTTGCCCCTTGCGTGTTATGAGTAGTGCAGACTGTTTTTGTTCTCTAACCACTGTTAATGCATTTGCAGATTGCATTGAGGACCTGAGAAAATTACTCCATACATCAGCATCAGCCATGCAAAGAGTTTTCTTTTCTTTAATCTACACACTGTTACTGTGCTATGTTGTACAAATCAGTAAAAGAAAAAAAAGCACAAAGTTATTCTGCAAATTTATAGTGCTGGAGCAAATATATTTTGGAATGCTCTCAAAACCGAGCAACAAAGAGGTAAATAAGATGGAATATGAAACTAAGCATACATTGACCCTCTTCTGTCACACAAGTACAGAAACATTTGCAGTTTCTGACTGAATGATTTATTTAAAATCACTTGCAAAATTGGTGAAATTAAGATATGTGCATGCATTGAATATAGTTCTCTACCTAATGACCCTTGAATGAAGTTTTATCTGTATAGATCTGTTAAATATAAACATAGGCATCCATAAGGTAATTTGTTTATTAATTAATTACAGCTATGCTGTAATGCTTCTGTAAGTTGTTCTGTAATAACATTTGCAAGTGAAGGTAATCTTATAACCAACTGCATTATCAAGATAGTAATTTTCTTTATTTAGTTGTAGAAAGAACAGTAAATAAATATTATTCTACTAATCGCACTGATAGTATACATTTTAATACATTTGAGTGCCATTGTGTTTACATTCTGTCAAGTTCTCTTCACTGTCCACATGTACTTTTCTTTTGGCCCTTGGGTGTATATTGTTGGTACCATATAGAATCCACCTTAGAAAGGTTGGTTCATTTGAGCTGGACCACATATCCCTCTTCAGGTGATCACAAGTTTCCGTGTTAAGTGTACTTCTACAAAAGGAAAATGGGGTATACATGTCATCATTTAGATTGCGCCTTACATTTTCTTTTACTCCAGTTGTGTTGTACCACAAATTTACAAAATATTACCTAAATCACAGAAATTGTACCAAAGTCTTTGGCTATCTAACTCCTTTTGTCCCCACTCCCCTGAGAGTACTACTGTTTCCTTAAAAACCCTGTGCTTGCTCCTCCTTGGTCTCTGTGACAATCTAAGTTTGTGTACAATATGGACCACCCCACTTTTCCAGTCTTATTTCTCTTCCTTCTCATTCTCACTTTGTTTTTCTGCCTCACCAGCAACTGCCTAGGATCTAAATGTGCCCAGCACTTTTCTTCCTAAGAATGATTACCTAGCAGTAACTATGTGCTAGTAGGGCAGTCAGTCTTCCACTGGGTTTTAGTTTATATGCATACAGAATTTATCATAATTTGCGTCTAGCAGAGTTATTAGTGGGCTTAATGCCACCTCCTCCACTTTATCTTCTACATTAAAGTTTCTTTCAGGGTAGAAATTCTGTGGCATTTTTCATTGGATTTTTTCTTTTTTTTTTTTTTTTTTGCGGTACTGGGGATCGAACTCAGGACCCTGCACTTGCTAGGCAAGCGCTTATTCCACTGAGCTATATCCCCAGCCCTCATTGGATATTTTGAACAGTGCCCAGAAAAATGCCTTGCCCAAAGTCTTCCAACAACAGAATATTTTGAATAAATATATATTAATGGATGAACTGAATCAATAACTTTGATAAGTTATCACAGAATTTCAAAGTCCAGGGTAGTATTATAAACAGTTTTGTGGTTAAGTGGAGGGTAGAGTAATATTGTGAATTTTATTTCATCTTACAGGTATACCTACATCATATTTAGAAAAGGACTAGATTTTTGACAAGACTGGTTGAGTTTTCCTCTCTCATTTTTATGTAACCCATACAGTTACACTATGCTTCAATTCTTATCTCCAGTGCACACTCCCTTCTCACAACCTCCATTGAGATTTTGGAGCTATTTTTCATGAATATATATTTCAGAAATAGTACAGCTTGTATGATTAAGTAAAGAGCTAAATTTTAAGCACTCCTGAATTTTAAGGACTGGTCTACGTAAATAAAATCTATTAAAATCTTCTTCCTCAATAAAATCTGGATTACTGACAGCAATCATCAAGCTAGTATTAGCGATATTTACAGTAATGGTACCACAATTATTGATTCTACCTGTCTTAAATTCTATTTTAAAAGTCAAGAAAAGAATATGTTCCTGATTTAGAAGTGTAGCATATAAATTTTATCTTATATCTCCTGCAAATTCTTCTGACTGTTAGTTTTAAATAATGTAAAATTTGAGGTGGTAGTAGATTATGCCTAATGTGTTGATGAAGCCTGCTATGCATTATTTTATTTTCTTGGCATCTGCTTCTCTTCAATAAAGGAGTCTGGACACTGTAACACAGAAACGGCCTCCAGGAGTAATCTGTGATACCTTGCCATAAAAAGGAGGAGAATTTGTATTTGTGGCTTGAATTCCCTAAATCACCAGTGCTTCAGCTATGTTTCTTTGTTAAGGTGATTTTCCTTGTTAGGAGCCTATTGTGTAATTCATATTAAACATATTGCCAAATTATTCCTGGCTCTTTCTCATAGAATTTAAAAGAAAATAAATGAATGCAAGAGGCTAATGATTAGAGTATAGCAGGTGTCAGACTTGGAAAGAAAAAAGGACGGAGTAGTATAGAATAAAATGTGATAGCCTGCTTTTGCTATTCCTGCTCATAGGAAATATCATATATGCTCACATATGAAAAACTACTTCCCATATCCCTTTTGCTTTCTTTTAATGCTCACAAAGTATATTTAATTATACAGGCTTTAAGGAAGCTTTTGTGAAAATATAGAGATTATAAATGCAAATATATTAATGATATTGAAAATAATTAATATTATCTTCTTGTCATACATGAGAACTAAATATCCTATACAGCCCATATCAATATTATGTAAAAAATTGGGAACATGACTAGCATTAAGACTCAATGTAATTGTAACTACAGGACTCACCTGTACCCCCAAAGTGGAAAAGCAGATTGCTAATGAGTAGACGCTGTGTAGATAAAGTGGCCTGATCAGGTCCTACAGGAGGTTTAATTCAACTTCTTATATACCAGGCAATGCGCTGGGTACTATGAACTGAAAACTAATTACATGGGTTCTCTTAGGGAGTTCCACAGTATTTGGATTGAACAAAATAAACAGAAATGTATGCTAGTATAGTGAACCAAGTGATATGCAATAGAGATTTGAATTTAATGGACCAGGACAGTAACTCCTACTTCTATTTAAACCACACAACTCCTAGAATAGTAATTTAGAGAACTGGTTGAGATTTTCCTGCCTGTTCAAAGAGATGGAAATCTGGCTTCACTTGAGGCAGCCTCCAGTATGTTAACAAGACTATAACTCACATTCAGCTAGAAGTTCTGAACTTCTCACCAGCCTCTGCCAACCTAATTTACTATTCTTAATATACTTAGCATTCACATGATTTCATTATGGTAGAATTTAGTTTATGTTACAATTGTGCATAAAATTAAAAGCCACATGTGGTAGATGGTGTTACATAGACTTCATTAAAGTCTGTTAAAGTGAATTATTATATGATAATTTTCTGATTATCTCCTATTTCAAGAATATGGAAGTGATTATCATATACTCAGTTTCTTTTCAGAAATGATATAACCTAAAACTATAAAGAAGAAATTACAATGCTAGTGAATTCTATGGCAAATGCCACACTGAAAAACAAAGCAAAAAAATCCCTGTTATAAAATATTTAATGCCAACACTATTTTAATGTCAGATTCAAAGTTCGTTTCCCATTGACTGATATTATGGGACCAAAAAGTCAGACCTTTATAGTTCCTTCCCATGGCCCTATCTTTGAGAAAATTTTTCAGCCCTGAGGAATTAGTCCAGTATTTCCCTTGAACACATTGTTTTGTTGTTGAAAATTAGTTGTTACTCATATTAGACATCTAATCTATCAAGAGTGGAAACTGGGCTCACCCATGTTGTTACCTACCTTGATGTGCTGTACTTCTATGCACTGTATCATTTCATGGATGAAATGAGAATCTCTTTTATCTTAAACACTGGGGAGTTTGTGGATCTTTGTTTTTTTTTTCTCTCTATTTTTTTGAGCGAGTACATGGAATCAAACTCAGGACCTTGCGCTTGCCAGGCGGGCGCTTATGCCACTGAGCTATATCCCCAGCCCCTAAGAATCTCTTTTGAACTAAGTAAAATAGTGTCCATTTTAAAATGAAATTGTATTGAACTCTCCCACATATCCTGAGTGTTAAGAGCACCCAAATACTACTGAAAAATTTAATATGACTTAACTATACTTTCCTTGTTCATTTCACTTAAATGTATTAAGATTTTTTAAAGTATTTTTGAGTTCTTCTATAACTAAAACATGGATTTATAGTTTTGTGTGTATTCATTTATGCTAACTTTAAGGAAGAAACATTTTTATCAGAGCTTGATGACTGTATGACAAACCTCCTTAGTAACCTTCATACATTTGGTCTCTTTTGTTTTTTTAAAATTTTTTGTCAGCCCTTGTTTACAGTAATAATGATCATAATCCTCATGCGGACCTGGCACATGTACATAATACATTTATTGTCCTCTTCCCCCCATATCTTGGTCCCATTCTCATGTGCAAAAGATCGATCTCCCTACTCGCTACTATGTCTTTCAGTTTGCTCTTCCCATACAAGAGAAACCATATAATAGTTAAGCTTGTGAGTCTGATTTATTTCATTTAACGGTATGGTCTCAAGGTCTATCCATTTTCATATAAATAACTCGTTTATCATTTTTATGGCAGAGTTGTACTCCACTGTGTATACATACCATATTTTTTCTATTTATAAATCTGTTTTTGTCCATTAATGGATAACCCAGAATCCAGTGTTCTGAATCTAAGACTTAATATATACGCAGCTTTAGAACGGAAATTCCATTCTGTGCTCCGACATTCTTACTATTGCCAATGTCACATCTAAGTCTAAGAACTAACTTTTAAAATGCATTTGACCCAAAGCTTCTAGGGCTCTGGGAATTAAAGAAATGCTGTCCATTTTATAGGAAACTTCAAAGGTTCCCTCCAAAGATTCAATATTAGAATCTGCTGTAATAAACTGGCTACAAGACCATTAACAGGAGAAAGCCCATAAAATTTTATTTGATCGTAGTTTCATGTGATACTTCAGACAGAAAACCCAAAGTCTCATTTTTGTCCTTAGATTTTGTGAAATAGCCATAGCTGTGTAGAAATATGCTTGAACAGAAAGGGTGTGATCTAATAGTCATGACCGAGTGGAGAAAACCCAGGAAGCCCATCGATCAAAGCGTCTTGCCCCCTCTGTGGAGACTGCTTTTCTCTCAAGAGTGAGGAAGGGGCCTGTCTGGAATGGGGGTCTCATGACCTACATTCACCCAGTTAGGTCAGGGGATGTTTTCACGGTCAAATTTTACACCGAAGAGCAGGGGAAAGCAAGAACTTTGCATTTTTATGGATGACTTGGGGGGAAAGGTGAGCTCATTACAGTACTATGACCTTGGAAAAGAAAGAATTCCAGCTTCTATGGCTTAACTCGGGAAAAATGAAGGATGAAACCTAGCAGAATATGACATCAGAGAGCACCCTTTCCTCTGAGGCCTTCACTTGTACCTGTGGTTTTCTTATTTTCAACAATTTAAGGAATTGAGAATATGGCTCTTCAGGATGACATGGACTTCTGGGTTTTTAAATCATCACATGACATTTTTGTCTAGTATTGCAGCTAACTTCAAATTTCACTCATATTTTACAGAATCCAATGAAGAGGGGAAATATTTTAAGCTTCTATGACTATGCAGTTTAATTTCCTCCTTAATAGAATACCACATGAACTATGTAGAAACAGATGTCTTCATAGAACTAAAAGTTGTATAACAAATATTTTATATTTTATAATAAATATATATAAGGACAATCCTATAATATTAAATCATGTACAGAGAAACCAGTTTTACTGATTTTAGAATTATTGCTTACCATGTAAACCCTGGTATTTTGCCTTAATACTTCTACCTGTTATTAAGGCAAAAGCTCCAAAAGGACAGATCCATTTAAACAAGCTCTTTGGAAAGCCTTCATTACGGATTTTGTTATTCTAAGATTAAATGTTCAACTAGTTTTGGAAATCAAAGGCACTTCAATAAACCAATTTATTGTCTTTCCTTTAAGTAAGCATTTTTTATTCCCATTTTACAGAAGAATCAATTATGATGAAAAAATGTTCTCTGAACTGCTTCAGTGTAATACATCTAATAGTAGTAGAGGGAAATCTAGAAAATAGGTTCTCTTCCTTCTCAGCGTCTGTTTGACTCCAATAAAGACCATGGTGGAGGGCAAGACTAGGATTCAGATACAGGAAGAACTAAATTTAAACTCTTGTTCCACCACTTACTAACTCCAAGGAAGTTGTGAACCATTTGTTCTTATGTAAAAAATATTTAGCACCTCTATCACCACTTTTGCGTGAGAATGAGTGTGATAAGCATATTCACTCTGCTGAATGTGGCTTAAGTAACAGTCACAATTTTTTTTTAACTATGTCACTTCTCCGAAAATAGGAATATAGCCTTCAGCCATGAATCTCTGACAAGAGCAGATTTTGCTACAACATAAAGTCCCAGGTTGAGCCAGGTTGTATTGTTGTTTTGTTTTACCTACGTATCAGTGATTCCAAGAAAGAGACAAAGAAAGCAACGTCTTAAGGACACGTTTAACATGATATCGCTTGTTCTCTATTTTATTTCTATAATTTTTTCATAAAGGGCATACAACAGAGGAGACAGCAGAGCACCTCCTCTAGGGCACAGATTGGTGCCGCTGGCCTCGCGCTTCCAGCTGGGCACCTTCCTGTGGTTGCTTTCACAGGGGATGGTGCCAGACTAAATTCGGGATGCCCTGCAGCATGAAAGTTGAGCCCAGCAACTTAAAACTGTAAAGAGCTCATGACATATCCCCTCCATTTATACGTTCCCCGACGCATTGCTGAGTTTGAACCTGTAGCAAACTGAGGGTTCCAAAAACCACTTACTCATCAACCTAAGTGTGCGTGGAGAATCGTTACCTCCCGTGCATCCTCCCCAAAACATGGAAAAGCTGAGTCAACTTATTTTCATTTCTTTATACTTAACCGACATCTTCTGGTCTGTGAGAAAATGTGCATAGTTTACATGATAATTCGAGAAGGCTCTGTAAAGGTATCTGGTTGATTTATCCTCTTTACATAGCCAGAGAGATTGTATCTGTTCCATCGAAATATTCTCTAGGAACTAATTTTTGGAGTACCGAAACCCAGTAGAAATGAGAAAGGTGTGAAATGGACCAATTCTCATGGCTTTTTGCCTTACTATGCCTTTCTTTTTTTGTAATCACTCCCTCACCCCACCACTCCCTGGCCACAGACAGGTCAGTTTTGCCGGCAGTGCCTCAGGGGCCTCCTCATAGGAGTATTGCAAGGCCTAGCTTTGAACATAGAATTCTAGAAGATGCTCTTCTGTGTTTTGAAAAAGTTGAGAAAACTGCCCCTGTTCACCTCTGCACTGGATCTGAGTGGCAAGCAGATTCGAAGCCGTAAATTCTGAAGTGTTTAATGCCAGGTAGATCTTTTGCATTGAAAACCTAAGGGTCATGTGTAATTTAGGCGCTGAGTGGTGTGTTAGAGCGAAAATTCCTAACAAGTTGCCCGGATGCAGGATGAAGCCCAACGTGACGCAGAAGCTTCAGGGCGGCACCAGCAGTTGTGCAGGAAGGGTTCTGAGCCTGAGGGCTCTTCACGGGATTAAATATGGATCCTGACCTTCTTCAGCCCCTCTTCTTTGGAGACAGACATTCCTAACTTTATGACATTAGATGAGCAATTACGTAAACTCCTACAATTTTATGGCTCCTTTGGAAGCCTAGATTTCTGTTCATTTGTGCGCTCTCAGTGTGAAGCAGGGAATGTGTACTGTCACTCTGACTATCATAAAAATAACGTGTCTGCACATCTGCATCTATCATGTGTATAAATGTCACTTTATGCAAACAAAATCCATAATTCATTCTCCCTTTGCTAGTCAGGTCCGCTTCAGTAGGACTTATTCTCCCCTACCCACGTCCGTGCACCGCTCTTTTGGCCATCTTACCTGTTTTCGCTGTTTCTTGTCGTATAGAACTAACTCGTATCAGGATATTCCCTTCTGCAGAAATGTTCACACCTGCCCGTTTTAATAAACAGAACCACACACAGAAGGATTCAGAGCTGGAAGGCACCACGGAGAGCCACCTTTCTCCACTCTCATTTCACAGATGATAAAATTGAGCTCGGGATAGACAAAGTGATTTGCCTAAGGTCACAGCTGGAGAGGCAGAATCAGAACCACAATACAGGATACTGAGTTTTACTTTCGTCAGCGTACAATATTATTCACCCAACACATATTTATTTACAAGACAGGCGCCGTTCTAGGAGCAGGGGGTGTGATAGAGACCCCCTTAAGGTCTAATCCTGGCCTGCCACTCACACTTCAGCAGAGTTCTGCTTCTCATGCACGTACCCTGTGAATGCTGTGTCTTTTTAAAAATAATTTCACTTCTTCGTGTGCCCATGCCCTTATCTTTACTTGATCCCAGTGAATTTCCCCAAGCATCTCATTTAATTATTTCCCACACCCTTTTGCAAGGTACAACCTGGCACTCCTGACTTCATACCATTCTGCCTCATTATCACCCTCCCCCCAACTCTAAAAGAATTATTCTCAGTTCAATGAAAATACTAAACATAGTTGAACACAGCATGTGCTTATTGTAACCCCAGCTGCCAGTAAATGTTGTAATGCTCATGGATTTCTGTAATAAAGCGTCACATCGGGAAAATAAGGAGCCCCTTCACCCCATCCTCCTTTTTCTCTAAAATCCATGTTGGTAAACATTTGCTTCTGTCATCATCAGCACAGACTTCTAAGTCTAAGCCTTCTAAATGTCTCTCCTTGGTTAGACACAAAATACACACACACACACACACACACACACATGCACACACTGCAAAAATCCCTTTACTCCTTAATCTTTACCTTTATTTCAAGGATATATTCTGTACCATTGCCTTCTATATACACACACCCGCAACACCATGGATAAAGAGAAGAATTACATGTCTTAGAACATTTCATTAATGTCTTGGTCACTTTTCTCTCATTGCTGAGACAAAATACCCAATGCCCAAAATTGAGGAAGGAAAGGTTTATTTAGCTCACAGTTTGTCCAGATTTCAGTCCATACTCGGCTGGCTCCAAGGCAGGTTGGCATGACACAGAGGCAACAGTTCAATGCAGCAGAAGACAGCAAAAGCAAGAGCACAAGGGTGGGCAAGCCTCTTTTCTTCCCTTATATGGTAAGCAGGCTACCCCTCCAGGGCAGGTATAGCTCACACCATCCCTGTGCCCTCCCCTTGTACGGGATTAAGATGTTTACAAAGTGAGGACCTGGGTCCCCTGCAGAGTTGCTTAGTCAAACTTCTAAACTTTTCAAGTAGACGCAATGTATCAACCTATACAATTTACTCTTTTACTTGCAAGATAATTGTCCTTCCATTGCTTAATATATTTCAACAGCTTCCAGATGAATATCATTATCTTTTATAATTATAGAGAGAATAAAGCAATATTTTGCTTAATGAGCTAAATAAAAATAGCCATAATGCAGTGTTATACAGTATAGAGAAAATAAAAATGATATTTTTTTAATTTGAGACTGTTTGTAATAAAGTCTGTTTCGGGGAGAATTTTTTTTCTATACGTTAGAACTAATGAAAAGTTGCAAGGGACATACAAGTACCCATATGCCCTTCACATAGATAAATCTAATTATATTTACAGAGTTAGGCAAAATATGTTTTAAGTATTATAAATACTACAAAATTTTTGTCTTTTGCAGAGCACTATATTATATATATGATTGATAAACATATACATGCTGTACATATATATTTATATATACTTGATATATCTTCCTAAACCACTGCAGATAAGTCAGAGACCTCATATTCTCTCTTCTGCATAATTTAATGAATATTTAAATGTGTTTACTAAATGAGGACATTTCTTACATTACACAAAATAATGATCAAACAAAAGCAATTTACCACTGACATAATACCCATTATGTAACATGCTTCATATTCAAATTTCCTCCGCTGACCCAGTGATGTCCTTGATAGCTAATTGTTTTCCCACCCCTCTTTGATACAGCTTCTAATCCAAAGTCATGTAATGCACTTATTGTGCAATCTTTATTTTTGTGTTTAAAAGATAACATTCAGCTAGTGATAACCTGGGTAATGTTCCTTTTAAAGGTAATCTCTGTTTGCTGACTATTGTTCCAAGAATAAGAATTTAAGCCAAAAAATAGATAGCAAAATCCCGTAGGCTTAGTGATAGCTGTGCTGAGAATATTAGAAGTCGGCCTTGTTACGGTGTTCTAACCACAAGTTTTGACTTTTCCCCAGGAGGAGGTCCAATCAAGGAAACTGAATATTTCAAAGTTTTGAAGCTTAGAACTTTCTAAATAGAATTGTTTGTCCACTGAGAACTAAGAAGATGGTATTTAGCAGTGAACATGTTACATAGATTTGCCCTCTTTAAAACTAACTCTAAATAAATATGTAACTCAGTACTGTCTTAGTGAAGGCTCACATAAAATCAACATTTTCTTTTTGGATTAGTACATGTTTGCAGTACATAATGATTATATTCATAAAGTAGTGGTGTTGGCTCAGAGATAGAACACATCTTATTTTTTTTCCATTTTCTTCCTCTTCCTGTCCTCCATCTTTTTGTTCCTTTCCATTTTCAAAAGATCTATTTCTCTGTCCCCTATTATTTTTTATATTGCTCTTCTAATACAGGAAGTATTACACATAATACTAAAACTTAACCAGCTTTATGGACTGTGAATGTACATAGTATTTTGTGAATAGTATACAAATTTATCTGAACAAATTCACTTTTTAAATGTATTGTACAAAATCATACAAGTACCAAGTTTCAGTACTAAGAAAGTGCCTGAATCAGACCTACTGTTACTAATTACATTATGAAAAAGTCATATCAATGATACAAGGTACAAGATAGTGTTATTTTTACTTTTGCCCTCTAAAATACAAATTTGTTTATACATGGAAGAGACAGAAATTAGGTATCAGAAAAATACTACACATGCGCATATTCAGGACCTAGATCAAGAATAATGTAGTTGTTTTGTCCCCTACAGTAGAGCACGCTTGCCCATTTACCTTTATGACAGATATCCATGCAAAACCAAAATGAATTCAAAGCCCTGAAGATAGTATAAGCTACAAGAACAAATCCTTTCACAGCATTCCTGAGGAAGGCTGCCCCTCAGGAATGTATAATACATAGAATGTATAATATATAGAATGTCAGTATGCTTTTATTTTGTAATAAAAATCCTTTGCTTTTTCCAACAGATTTTTATTTCCATATATGTTACAGTTGGATATCACTCTACTTTACGTGTGTTCCCAGAGAATCTTGTATTTTTGGTTTTAATTATTAAAAAGAAAACTGTTAGTATGCTAAAACTATCTACAGAAATACTATCTAAAATTGGTTGTGGCTCAAAATTGTACGTGAACAGGCAGTCAGGCAAACCTAGCTACATTTAACATTGCTCTTCCTAATGGGTTTTGGTAGAAAACAGTTGAGTTTCAAGCAGGAAAAAAATGAGATGAGACCTTGGAGACTTAACCATTGAACAGATGCGGTAAATGTAGCTTTGGAAATACAGCTGTCACTTCAGATCTTTTCCACTGAGTACCTCTGCGAGCCAGGAGCTAGAGCTGTGGGCACTGAAATCATTTTGTAGTTCTGTTGACAATAGAATCTAAGAGAACACTTGAAAACAGAGTGGCTTGCCTGTTATGAACCTATCTTAGAATCATACTTTCATTCATTCTTTCTCTCTACCTAATTTTTGAGGACAAAAATTGATGAGAACATACATTGAAAAGCACTTATTAGCACTGTTAAATTTTTCATTTATGAGTTACTAACATATCAAAAAAATTACTATCTGTATTATATTAAAACAATTCCTAATACTGACTCTACAAAGGATGTAGTTTTCTTACTCTCTAAATTAAAAGTTGTATTTCTTATGTCATGGTACATAGTTATTCTCATAACCCATGGTTGGCTTAAATAACTGTATGTGTGTATGTACAGATGTATGAGCTATACTAGAATAATTTTAGTTTGTATTCAGACATTGATAAGGCTTGTAAATAGTCAAGTACACATAAACACTGAAGTTCACCTAACCCCAGGGAAAAATATAAAATTTAAAACTAACCTTGAGACAAATAAGGTGGATTTATAAAAATTATATTAACTGACATAGATTTTTGTGATTCCTTTATTAATGGATGTAATAATATAATATTTTCTAATAATAGTGCCCCGCCCCAGTTTTCAAACTACTCTGCAGTAGGAAGCATCATTTTATAGTTTGCTTCCCACAAAATTAGCACAGGAATTATACACAGAATTTAAACCTCTAGCTCTGCAAACCAACTTTGAAATTCTGTCTACAATGGTATAAATACTAAATATATACAAATATAATATTATTTTGTATTTAGAGATATTATTGCAAGAATTTTAGGTAGAAATCTTTTTGTGTGTGTCTCTTTAAAAATGGGTTTCACTATGCAATTAAGGCTGGCCTTGAATTCACTTTGTAGCCCAAGTTGGCCTCAAATTCACAGTAATGCTCCTGCCTCAGCTTCTGAGTATAGGGATTACAGGTGTGCTTCACCATGTCCAGCCTGATACAAATCTTTGTTTTAATTAAGTTTATTGGTATATTTGGGATATAATAATATTCATCAGGGGAAGCTGCACCCAGAAATCATAAAAAAATAAAGTTAAAGTTAAATTTATGGCACTCTGAAATGACTCAAAACTATTTATACTAACTAATCATGGTGTATATTGTTTTCCTTTCAGATATAAAAAAGAATTCTGCAAGAAAACAAAGAAGAAAGCACTCCAGAATTCCTATCAGAACAGTAAGTACTTTAATAGCAACAATTATAATAGATCATCTATAAAACTATATCTGAGAAGTGTCTTTTATAGATATACTCAACTTCGTATTTTCTAAGGTAAGAAATTAGTGTCATAAGCAAGTGAAGCCTTCTAAAGGCTCCGTTCCATTTCAGTTTACTTGAGTAGATTGAAAATCATTTATCCTGTAATCCTCTTAGATAACAGGGAAAGGTAATCTTTGTGATACATCTCGCTCTGTAGTGCTGAAAATGTTTAGCGCCCTTCATGGTATTTTTTTACTAACACAATATTTTAAATTCCAAGGAAGGAAAGATATAATAAGCAAAATTTAAACAAAGTACCTCACCTTCTCTCTATGTGACACAAAATTTATTCATTCCAAACAAATTCTAAAACATATCAATATGCTTGATTTGTTTATAGATATTAAGCTGGAATTTTTTTAAATACCAATCACTGCTGAGCTTAAAGTCTACACCTTAATTGCATAGTACTTTTTTCTTAATCCTATCCCTTAAATATGAAATATATTTCCTTAGGTATTACTTTATAATAATTTTCCTAAATAACCTTTTAGCTGGCAAAATTAAATGTATTGTGATGTCATCTTTATAGACAAATTTGTGACATTATAAAATTTCATAAATGCCCAAAACTATAAATTTGTAATACAGAGATATCAAAAATAGAAAAAGAAAGTTTAAAATGAAAATCCATGTTGATGGCTCACATGGCACCACTTTTATTACCATGATGATTTTGAGATGAACTTAAAATATAGGGGTTGGGGATGTAGCTCAGTGGAATAAGCACTTGCCTAGCAAGCGCAGGGTCCTGAGTTCGATCCCCAGTACCGCAAAAAAAAAAAAAAAAAGGAAGAGATGAACTTAAAATGCAGTTCTCTAAATTGCAACCAAACATATTAAAGGTTAATGCCTTAACACAATGAAAAACCTGTATCTTGGTGTATATTAAAGTAGAATAAAGTTCAATGGAGTGGATGTTATTTTTATATAAACTTGTAAGTAAGTTCCAGGGATACACACAAACCTTACTTGCATAATAAAATTTTCTAACCCAAAAGATTAGTATGAACATCAGACTTAGTTTTTACTCATGAAACACAGCCATTGTAATGATTATACAAATGAAATTGATCTGAACTCTATTTGATTAATTTTTGAAGTGTGAGAGGAGCACGGACAGCAGGAAACTTTGTTACCTGTCTGAAGATCACCCCTAGCAGCCCTTTGTAGGTCTCGCTCAGTCTCTTAGTGTTACTTCTAGTTATGAAAGACCGCAATTTCCTATTTTATGTCAGATTTTACACAAAACAGAATTCAAATTCTTTACTTTTGAAAAAACTATTGCTTGACTTACAAAAATAAACTCCAGAAAAGAGAAAGGCTGCAGGGTTTTCAGTGCCAGTTATAAATATATTTACATATATGTAGGTGCCAGGATAATTTAAGAATTAGATTTTATATCACATACAATTTTTTAAACTCTGCTAACTTGAAGGTGTCAAAAGACATGAAGTGAATGAGAGGTTGAATTTTGACTTATTATTTCCCCCATCACCTTATAATAAGAGAAATTCAACTAAGTCATTGAACCAAAACAGAAACATTTTTCTACATTTGATAGGCGAGGCTCTCTTAAGTTTTGTTCTTAGGTATATAATTTCAGTTTTTAAACATAATTTCAATTTGGTGCAGTACTAATTAGAAAGAGGTTGGATTTTCAAATGATAGAACCAAAGGCACTTGTTTTAAGCTATTTATATAAGAACTAGATAACAACTTATCTCATTATAATTTCTTAGTCCTTTTAGTATTTTAGCATAAATCCATAAATGACTATTTTTATGATCTTATTTCCTTTTTTATTTTAAAGAGAAAAAATGACAAAATGACTACTTATTTCTGTGTAAGTATTTCAATGGCCATTTAGGTAGCCTCATGTAAATTCTTTCAATTTTCATAATTTCATTTAAGTAGAATTTATTTTGACATGCTTTGGGAGAATCACAGTCAAATAATGAGATCTAGCCATTGGGAATAATCTTGGACAAAATAAAGAACATGTTCCCAAGGAAAAAAGTGTTCCTCTTATTGGTGCATTATGTATGGTTGGGGGCAGTTTTTCTTCTCAGGTTTATTAATTGTTATTTAATAACTCTATGTTACTTCACCAGTAAGTAACCATAATATACAAAGCAAAAGGCACTCTATTTGAAATCATATAATATGAATGTGGTTTATTCCCTTGACTTTTTGAAAAAAAATGTATGAAGAGAAACACTTTGAATAAAAATGAAGTATTGAAAAATAAACATCTTCATGTATGTCTCAATCCCCAGAGGATTGATGAATTCAAAGTCATCAGTGTTTGGAATAAAACATGATGTAAGGTGAATGTACTGGATGAAAGGATGATAAAGTGATTTCTTGTCATTATGAACTGAATACCACCCTGTGTTCTTAGCCCATGAACAATTAATGAATTCTTAGAATTTGTACTTGGAATAAAATTTTATACATGAACAATTTTTAGCATAGGAAAGCCATATCAAGCTATCATTTTGGCCCTAAAAACCATAGCTTAAAAACTGGTAGTTGATTAAAATTTTACTAAATTATTACTGAAAAGTGTTAGCATGTACCGGTTTTATATTCTGCCAAAGTCTTAATGCTTCAGAGCGATGAAGAATAAAGAGAACGTGAATACTGGAAAATGTATTTTAAAACAGTAATTTTGTTATCAACTGCTGTCCCCCTGTGTGCTTTCAAGAACATTGTAAGTTGGCTTTCTACAGACTGATTACTCTGGATAATGATAATAAAAAAGAATACATTAAAAATCATTCAGATGTTCCCGCATCCTCCTCGGGAACTATTCATATTATCCCAGATTTGCTAAATATTTTTAAATACTACTGGGAGTTGAGGTTCTCACTCGAAGCATGACTACTCATCACAACCCAGCTTTCCTGGGACAATAAATACAATAAGTTTCGGTTTCAGTAAGAAAGATTTTAATAGAAAGCAGATTTTCCCCAGTAAAATAGGTTGTAACTCTTTAGAGAATAAATGTGATTTGCCAGTGCCTCACGTAAGTTTCATTTAGTCAAATCTTTATTAGAAGTAACAAATCCTTGTAGTCAAAAAATTGTGTGTCTAAGTGTGTGTGTGTGTGTGTGTGTGTGTGTGTGTGTGTATTAGTAGCAAAAAGCTTGAAGAAAATTTAGTAGCAAAATGCTTGGCGAAAATCAAAGGTCATCTAGTCTCATTTCGTAGAGATTACTTTTCCTAATATTCTCATTTATAAAGGGCCAGATAGAGCAAGCTGTTTACCTAAGGTCTCATATCTAGTGGCAGAAGTGAGCAATAGGCTGGTCTAATTAACCATCTACTGTTTCTTCTGTCTGTCTTGTTTGCTGAAAGTATTTGAATAAAAAATGAAGTCTCAGAATTGTTTTCAGCCAAAACTGTAATTACACGAATAATTATTGATCTAGTTTCTACATGTCTAAAATTTTATTTTCATATAGGTCATGAGAATAATATTTGTAGTAGAGATAGGTGATAGATAGACAGACAGACAGACAGACAGACAGACAGATTATAGATAGATAATAGAAATGGAGAGAGAAGGTAAGATGGTGGGCCGGAGAAGTGGGCCATAGCTGCGTGGAGAGCAAAAGATGTAACTCTTGGCTTTAGCCAGTTGCCCCCCTCACAGTGAGAATCCTGGGGTATGGAAAGTGGGATTTCATTCAAGAGCACACATTTGGATAAGAATAACACATGACAATCGTACACATACATACAACCTGCTGTCAAGAGCAGTTAAGCAAATCCTCTTTTTGATTCTGTTCTCTCAAATGGAATCAGATGAAAAATCTCTGCCCAGCCTATTTCTCAAATTTCCTTTATGTCAAATTTAATATATAGATATCTTCATAGATCCCTCTGTATTGTTTAATACACTAATCATAGATTTAATGATAAATTTTGGTTATTTCATTTCTATATAAAAATCCTTATGTTACACTGCATTATTGTTTTAAAAAATGCTTTTGTGAAAAGCCTGCTAAACTGGTTTTGTTTGTACAAGAGTTGCCACTGATGAAACCAAAATTGTTTATTGATTTCTGCCTTAGACAAAAGAAACCTCCAGGGAAAATACTCTCTTTTAAGTTTATAATTTACAGTTAATCCTCATAGATTTTCTCACACAAAAACAAATTTCATGTATAAAAAAGCAAGTTAGGAAACAAAAGGACATTCATACTGGACTCTTTGTGTTACTTTACATAGAACTACGTTTTATTTAATTGTCGAAAAAAAGCATTTACTATGTCTTCATAATTTACACGGGAAGAAAAGAAGGACTGAAAGCTTTCTAAAGTAAATCTGAACCCTAAGCAGCATGGTTACTGTTTGAGTTCAGATCTGCCTTTTACCCTTTGCAAGTTGTTGCTATTAACAGGGACAACTGGCAAAGGCGTCATGCGTGATCTTCCCGTATGAATCATGACACGGTAGGGGAGTAGAAAAGTGAGGAGCACATCACTTTTTAAAACATCACAGGTCTATGCAAAATACTTAATGTGCTCATGTTACTTTACTACCTGTTATCAATAAGCGCGGGTCCCGGGAAACAAACGCTGGCGACACAGAGGATAAAAAAGATTACTCCGAGAGCAGGCTCGGTTCAGTCACGGAGAGGCCCAGAGGGGCTGTGCTAAACCTGAGGATGCCTGGCCATTAGGGAAACCCTGGAGAAGAAAAGGCCCTGATGCCAAGCACTCTCTGGCTTTCACTTAGAATATCAGAGTAAAAGAAACAAGCAGAGGAAAGCGCTTTGGGCAGGGAGCTCTCTCAAGGCTAGGCATTTTTTCTTGGGGAGAGGAGATGTACAATGGCCAGACACAACACGCCTTACTAATCTAAATCTTGTTGTTTAATTATTCAGTCATCACACCGTCTGTACACTTTTTCTTCCTACTTTAACCACTTGCTTCTCACAGAGCCCATGTGCTTTGTGCATTATGGTTCAATTATTTACTTCTCATAGAACCTACATGATTTTTGCCTAAACTTTAAATATTTGTGAGCTTTTGCCCCATATTTTAATCATTCACTCCTCATAGAGCCTGCATACTTTTGTCTTACAGTGTAATCATTTAGTTTCATCATTCGCTCGTGGCCAGGTTCCCCACAAACATGCATGTTTGTCCTGCAGATGCTAGAATTAAACCATGACAGGAGAATTTAATTATGAAAGATGGCTACCATTAGATATAAAAATCAAACCAAAATTGTACTGGATTATAGCTATAAATATAGAAGTTCACTTAAGGGAAACAGCACTAGTCCTTCTCACTGCAAAATAACTACAGTAAGTCCCTGATTTCCAAACAAGCTCTGTTAAGGGAAAACGTTCGTAAGTCAGATTCACTCATAGGTCTGACAAAGGGAGTCATACAATTTTGACACAAATATAGCATGTCTGTGATAAAGCTAGTGCATATTTCATAACTCAGGTGTTTCTTCTGAAACACTAAAGAAGCTGTGTTCTATGACATTATAATACAGTGCTGACTGGAAATCTCTCTCCTTTCCACCTTTATCCTTGATTAACTATGGTATATAGAATAATTTAGTGTTTCTCTATGTAGTTTAAATTCTTTATTGAGTGACTATGTTAATCAAATAAGTTAAAGATATGGTCTTTGATACATCTTTAAGTAACAGTGACAGCAGATAGATACTTTGTTATCATCTCTTACAGTTACTTGACAGCATTTAGTCCATTACTTCTAGAAACTCTGTCATTTGGAAGCTGTCATTCATACTGTCTTCATTTTGTTCTGATATTCCCTTTTTTCATGATTTTGAAATATAATCTGCATGGTCCACAAAGGGATGATGAGGATATTTTTTCCAAAAGCATTTGTCATTAAAAACTAACTTGTAAAACCAAGGTTAGGCATTAAACTGAGAGATTCAGCTATCTGAGGTAACTAGTTTTACTCTGGTATAACATCTGGTTTACATACTTGCTGGTCTGCACTATGGCATTATTTGGGGGTTGCATTATTGTTTTTTAATGAAGAATATTCAGCTGGACAAAAAAGAAAGTTTTTTTAAGCCTTATTTTCACCATTAAGGTGATGTGTCTGCAAGAAACAATGTAAATTCCTCATCTTTATATGAGAATAACATGACACATTTATTGGCTCCTTATTACAGCAGTCAACATCAAAATACCAGTAGAGAGCAGGTGAGCTGTAATTATTGTGATCAAAAACACCTCTGCAATATCAAGGGGCTTTCTTTTAAAATTATAAAATTTATGCAAATCTGAATGGATAGAAGATGAAGAGACTGTGTGAAGTAAGAAAAAAGACAGATGGGGACTGGTTGGATGTCTTGACGTGAGATGAAACTAGGTTTTCATACAGAGGATGTGGGCCATAGAATGAAGGCCCCCTTAGCCTTCTACCTGGAGGCCGCTTCCTCCTTAAAGAAGAAACAGATACCAGAGTGACATGCGCACAATGCCCTTTCCAAGAGTTCAAAATCAAGACCTTAAACCTTTTAGCAGCCTTCATACCCCTACAAGGGAGCTGACTCAATAAACACTGCATGTGTAAAGGGTGCCAAGAACTTTTTTTCCCCTTACCATAAAATTTCTTACTTTGGAGTCACATGTGAGGTCATTTTCTCAGAAAAAGGAAATTTAACCCAGCTGTAGACTGAGCAAGCTTCCAAAAAAGTTACATCCCATATGTGTTAGTGCATGCACCATTTCAAAATTAAGGGCACTTTAATACCACTGCACCTAAACTTCCCTTTAAAAATTGCTGTATGCCATATCTGAAATTGAAATCACAAACTTATTCAACAAAGAAATCTCAGGCAACAAAATTTCTATTTCCTACTTTGGCCCCTCGAGATAAAGAATATCTGATGACTTCTCTTCATTTCAGTACCTCAGTTAGTTATCCTTTGTTGAAAAATTTCATATTCACCAAACAATAAATGGCTTTATTGTTTGAATAATTATATTGCAAGTACAGTAAAATCCCTTTAAAATGATGGGATTGTATATTAATCTAACATCACCCCCTTTTAGTGTCAAATCTTATTATGCCCCTAAACATAGGTAGATCCCAAATTGAAATGAACAATTCCCATCTCAGCAAAAAAGTAACTCATGGTGAATTTATCACTTTCTTCCTTTCCTTAAAATTTAATCATTGCATTAATTACTGGAAATTTCATTTCTTGGGTTTTTTTTTTTTTTTTTTTTCTGAGTCAGGGTTTCACCATGCAGTTCAGTCTGCCTTGAGCTCACTTTGTAGCCCAGGCTGGCCTCAGACTTACCATGATCCTCCTGCTTCAGCCTCCCAAGTGCTAGGATTACAGGCACGCGCCACCACGCTGGGCTTCATTGTTTTTCTAGTCTAAAAAAAACTGGTTCAGCATATGCTCCTTTATAATTTGAACAATTTTATGTCTCCTGTTCTTACGGTTAATACAAATATCTTAACCCCAGTATAATTTTTACTTTCCGTTTTCAAAAGAATTCTGGCAAAATCTGTTTATGAATTTGTACAAAATGATTCAGGCCAAAGAAAAACAGTCTCTAAAGAAATGCTCCAAATTCATTGGCATGAAACTCACATAAGCCCCAGAAGGAATATATGAATTTTTAATAATCTAAAGTATATTGCAAGAAATAATTCTTGGCAGCAGATTTGCAAGTTCCTCAAAATTCTTGTTTATCTATCTTATGCTTGCGTGTAGCATTGACATGATTTGCTATAATGTCTCCTAGGAAGTTATTTTTTATAACATATATAATATTTGAACTATGAAGGATTTTGTCTTGGATTTTCTTTATCCATTGAGCTTTAAATTGTTTTTTCAAATTTTAGACAAGATATTAATGCCCTCAGATAATATCTTTCAGCATTATATATATCATAGTACATAAATACTATGATATATAGCATGCAGTAAAATTTTTATTTTCCTGAATGATATCTATTATGATAATTCTAGAAAACTGGATTTGAGAAGTGGTATGTTTATAATTTTTCCAATTATTATTCTTATTATCTCTAATTATGGCAATATTTTAATAATTTTGAATGCAATTTACAAAAGATAAAGCCACACTTGTCATAAAGCGAGACAGCTGAAAAGAATGGAAAGAAGCCGTCCCTGGCTTATGAAAGAGTCATGTAAGAAAATCCACTGTAAGAGCTTTTCTTCCAGTTTCACAGGATGGTGCTTACCCAGAATGGCTGCACAGACAAACCCGTGACAACCCACAGTTTACACTGAACCACAATACTCAGAGCTTTGGGAATGGGGATTTTGCTAGTGAGAGGGAAGCAAAGAGCACAGTGTTTCGCCACCACTTTTCCTGACCAGGCTCAAAATCTGAAAAATATCTTTTCCCAGGGCTTTCCCCCTCTTTGTAATCTCTGCTTTGTTCCTGATGTAATTCAGCTTCCCGTCTGATATTCTTGAGCTGCTTTTTCTTTAAAATGACTTTGGCTTCAAATTTCTTAACCCATTTTTCTCTTGGTCAAAATGCCTCAGTACCGCTGTCATGGAGAAACCACTAAGAAAAAGAAATCACTGGGTCAGAGTACTCACAAGCAGCCCCACGTCCACCCTGCATGTCCTCTCTTCCTCCCTGTCGCTCACCATCACTGTCGACCCAGGTAAGCAAGCGACAGAAGTTGAGCGGTTTCAGGCCCTGGAATGATGAACCTAGGAATTCCGAGTGAAGCTATTTGCAGCAGACACCGAGACAGAAAGAGTGGTCTTACATCAGCATCTCTGCCTGGCCCTTGAGACGTTCCTATGTCTTTCCAATCTTCCACTGAGAACCCCTTCGTTTCTGTCTCCTAACACTGGTGAATTTTCTCAGTTGCTTTTCCAAAAATTGTGAGATAAGCTGTCAGTGAGGTGTAGTAAAAATTCCTTGTACTTTTTTGTTAATATAAAAAAATCAACATAAAGCATACATGATTAAGGAATATTGTATACATGCCTTTTAATTTCAATTCCTGTAAATACCCAAATATAAAATCATCAATTTCTGAAATATTTCATGGGCCCCTATTTACAGAGGTAATTGTGTTATTTAGGTTACTATACCACTCTGTATGCAAAAACTCAAGAAAATAATCTTCAATTTCTAAGTTTTATCATAACATTGAACCTAAGTGCAGCCAGTATTATTTCAATAATAAACCCACTACTGATGACCAGGTAAGTACGTTGTGGTCTTTCTTGCTGGCATGAATAATTGTAAAAGTGGCATAGTGAGGTTGAGCAGGCTATTAACGTATGCCAGGCTGTTTTCAGATGCTCCGCCAGCCCTTGTCTCTGCCTTACTTAGCGATAGTGGAAGCCATGAAGTGAACACTTCCTCCTTGCTGAGCACTTCATGCGTCATTTCATTCCCACAGGCTGCATATTCGTACCTGTGTTTGGTAAGTGAGGGGACTGAGATTCTCCAAATCAAACAGACTTGTTCAAAGTAACATAGCTTATAAATTTAGGGCCAGATGCAGACCCATGTCTGTACAATGCCAAAACCTGTGCTTTTTACATTATGCAAACTATTTCACGGACTCGCACTGAAATGAGAATTTGAATTGGTCCTTGCCTGAGAGGTACGCTGCCTGACTACGTTAGGCAGATCATCTTGGTGTCTTGGACCATGACAAAGCATTGGTTCTCAGTACTGGTTGAACCAAAGCAACAATTTCTTAATCAAGTTCTGTCATGGCAGTGAGTTCATTGCAACTTCTCTGGTCTCTTGTTTTTCCCTTACTGACACTAAATTAATTTGCATCCCTAAACACTCCACGACATCAGTGCCTTCATTCTCAAAAGCTTTATCTTTACACACACCTATAACCTATTTTTGACCTTTTTTGATTATCACAAAATGTACATGATGTAAAATTTACTATTTGCCCATTTCTAAGTACACAGCTCAGTGGCATTAAATACATTCATACTATCATGTAAACATCACTGCCATTCCGTAAGAATGTTTTCATCTTCGCAAAGTGAATCGCATAACCATTAAACAAGGGCTCCCCGCTGCTCCCCTCGCGGCTCCCCGCAAGCACCATTTTACTTTGCGCCTCTACGAATCTCACCACTCCATGTCTCACATCAGTGGAATCCTGCAGGATTTGTCCTTTCAGGACTAGCTTACTTTCCTTAGCATAATATCAAGGTTCGTCCATGCGGCAGCGTGCACTGGAACACCCTTCCTTTTACAGATGGGTAACATTCTACCGTATACTACATTTTGTTTATCAGTTCATCCTATAATCTTTTTAGCAAATGTCATTGTCTGAAATGGAGCCTTTTTGCCAACTCCCTAAGAAAGTAAATGTAGAAATGTAGTGAGTTTGTAATTTGTAAGACATCACTCTTTCTATGATTTAAACCCTAAAGTTAATCATAAAAAACTACTTCAGTACAGGAAAGCAGCAAAAGAAATGTGTGGGGTTGGATAATTTAGGGTTTCTGAGTCGTATGACACATTGTAATGGTTCAGACCGAATTCATTTGACTGTTTTTGCACATTGACTGCTCCTTAAAATATTTGTAAAGCTAAATGTATTTTTAAACTGCCATTTTTCTAAAAATAAATAGTAAGGAAACTATTGATTCAAAATAGGAATGCAAATTTACAGCCTTCAAGTTTTCTAATACTACCACTTAAATTCTATTCATTGCATTGTGAGAAATTATTCAAGAGTTACTGGCTAAGAATCAGTAACAAGGAAATACTTTATTCCTTTCATATTTTCAACAAGCTTTCCTATGAGTTCACTAATAATTTTACAGCTAACATTTATTGAATGCAAGATAGATTCATACATATCTATATATCTTCTAATACACAAATGTGATCCATTAAGCCTTATATTGCAAAGTACACATCACCACCAATTTATAAATAAGGAAACCAGGGTCAGAAAGGCTAAGTGATTTTCATAGTTAATAATGGCCAGAGTTAGAATTTGAGAAAAGGACTTCTGGATACAAGGCTGTTGATCTGTTGACTCGTACTTCCCCCTTCATCCCAGGGATAGGGCTGGTCAAGCAAACCTGAATGACATAGTTTCCAGCCTGGAATAATTCACATTACAGTGAAATGGATGGGAACTTTCAAATCAATTATAATACAGTAGTTAAAAGATAAGAAATGCTTTAGAATGCAGTAAGCCAGTAGGTGAAAATAGCTTAAACCTTCCTGAGAGGTTTACAAAGGAAAGGGCACTCCATCCTGACCCTATATGACTTCCTTCTGTGACGGTTTTCCATTCAGCGTGGTAAAGAATTTAGTTACCCACATAGTACAGTTGGTTCTTGTTAAAGCTGTAATGAGATCATGAAGTTTAAAATGTTTGAAATGCAAGTACTGAGAAACAATTGCTTTAATGTTTTTGTTCTTTCTATTATTTGTCTCCTTAATTTCTCATCTGTAGAAGACTTGGTAATGAAATAATAGAAAGGAAAAAAGAATACATTTAGAAAAATAATCATTGTGTTAGTTTTTATATTTTTTCTTACATTATAGGAATGATTAAAGATTTCAGTGTATGGCCTCATTTTGTGTAGGACTATCATGGCCCTGAGTTGATCCTCAATAATGTGATAGCATTTCGTTGTCATTTTCTGATGTGTTGCGTAAAGCACTGCGGCCTTGCTCCTGAGGTCTGTGTTGCTTTAAGTTGGTGTAGTGAGGAAATTTCACAGTGCTGTCACACTTTTGGTTAAAACAGTTCTCTGTTTTGCTTGGGAAAGACAATTCTGATAGTGTCCTATTGATTCAGATGTTTTCTGACAGTAGCTGCCTCCCAGGTTTGCCTTCATTGACTTTTCAATGTTCTGTTACAAAGAACTTGCATGTACAATTTGATATTGAAGTGCCTAGAAAGCTCCCCACTGTGCGTGAAGTTGGAGCAGCCCTGATCTATGAGGTTGTGAGTGCTTATTATCATTCTGGAAATCGCCTACTTGTCCTGAGCTGTGGCCATAAAAGAGTTGTGTTTCCTCTTATCCATTTTTCTTCTTATTATTTTGTTCTCCTGCACATTCCAATACTCCTTTTATTCTTTAAAGGTTTAAAATTTGTTCTCAGAAATGACCTATAGTGACTGAAATTTGAAATACAAAGGCATAGATTTTTGTTATTTTTTTTAATACTTGGAACATAAAATAACTTGAATTACAAGAATTTATTTTTCTTAGTACAGTTCAAAAGAAATCTTTTTGTGGGTTTCTTCTAAAATTGTATATGGTTTGGAGTATTTTTTTGTAATCATAACAGAACATTACTATTAGTTGAATGTCTATTATTTGCCAAGTTCTGTTTTAGCAACTTTCACGTTATAATTTTGACAACACAGGAAAGCAGGTATCATTACGACATTTTACAGATAAAGAAACTGAGCTTTTAGAGGCTGAATGACTTGTTCAAGATAATCCCTTCTATCTGTCTAATCAGGGTTCAGTTTTTAATTATCTAAAATGATGGCAGTACTATTTGGATTTGTAGTCAACCTCACAAAACCGGGATTTAGAGTTTCTACTTTATCTTACCATTTGGGAGATCTTATACCTCTAAACTCAGAAGTGAACTATGAATTTCCTTACACTGAGGAAGAGCCTTTGTTAAGTTAGCATCATTTATGAGAATGGCTTCATTTTTGCCTCCACCAGTCTGAGCTTGTATTGTATCAGGACAGAAGGCAAAGAGAATTGGCCTCCTGGTGCCCTTAAAGAGTCTGTGGGATTATGTTTACTCACACAATAGTGGCCGGAAGCAAAAGAATAATAGTGTTTTTGAGACCATACTACTCTGTCCCTAAAAACTACATAAGAAATACTTGTGTGCTGTTACCTGCTATTTCTTTCCGGGATTCAAGGCCTAAAGGGTCTCTGCCCTTTAGAGACATTCTACCCGCTGCCTTCCACCTCACTATCACTGTATGAACCTAAGAATAACATAGATAATGTAGGAAGAAAGTGGAAAGAGGGAAAAGGAGAAGTAGAGGGAGAAAGAGAGGGAGTCCGACAGTATTACATAAAGATATGGCAACAATGACAATGGGCAATAAATACACGTCTATGCTATCCTGGTATTTCCCAAATGCAGTGACATTGGGTTCTTGAAAATAAATTAGGAATTGGAAGTAGGAAATGTTGGAGTGGTAATTTGGAAGAAAATATTGTTTCTAAATACTTTGGACCCTTGACTTACAGACTCAATTTGTTTGCAAGGACTGGTTGTGACTCAAGTTGGTTTTTAGTTAAGACTATTTTTCCCATAAAAATAATGGAAATACCCATAACTCATTCTGAACTTCCCAAAACACTCCTTATTAACCTTTTCCTAATAAAAAAGGATTGTGTAATGTGCATAATTTACCAGAAACACCAGTAATTTTCCTGGTGAGTTAACCTGAAACAATAACTCCATACTGTACTTACCATTCACATTGACACCTTTAACTTGCAGGAAAGTATGGAATGGAATGTGGTCACTGTTTGGAAGGAGAGTCAACTTACATAAGAACAGCAAGCATCTGAGCTCAGACTAATGTGTATGCGTACATAACAAGACTTTGTTTAAAACCACACCAGTGGCTGACATTTGGGATTGTAACTCAAGACTTTGCTCTTAAATAAAACCAACAATTCTGATCATAACCCAAACTGTTTGTATGTGAGGCTGGTCATAACTCAACAGTCCACTGTACAATGAGCAAAACAATGTAAGTTTAAATAGAGGAAGATAATATCAGATAAAGCACCAGGTATTCTAGCCACTACCTCCTCCATAAAACAACTGAACCAACCTACTCACCATTCCAGAAAGTACTATGTTCTTTCAAATATCAGAGTCTTGACTCTCCAAGTCTGATCTTTCTTTTTGTAACCTAACTTCCTCTTGGGCAAAATGAGGTTAGTGCTCTCTTCTCTCTTCCCAGGGCACCTAGGACTCCTCTGCTTCACTGGTCAACTGACCTGCTGGATATGAGTGCAGTGACCACCTCCTCACTCCCTCCTGCTTGTGAGCTTCCAGCTCCTGGGTACAAACCTTAGCGTGCAATAGATGGATGATTCGATCCAGCTGTTCAGTAGTACCAGCCCTGTGCTAGTGCTGCCTCATCCTATACTCAAAGAATGCTTGAAAAATAAGGAAAAACTGAAGAGCGTATAGGTGGTAGAGAAGAGAGGAGCAGAAGAGAGACGGGGAGGCTGGGGATGTAGCTCAGCGGAGCAAGCGCCTGCGCGCAAGTGCGAGGTTCTGAGCTCTTTTCCTGGCACCAAAAAAAAAAAAAAAAAAAAAAAGAGGGACAGGAAAAGAGAAGACTGTGGGAGATAGAAAGGAGGGGAGGAAGTCAAAGACGTCAATAAAAATAGAATTATTTAATCTGAAACCTACTATTTTGTGTACACATTTTTTTTTGCAAAGAATGTTGAGGATAATTATCACAGTGGAAATGAGGAAAATGTTTTCAACATAAGACTAGAAATCAGGTCTCAGGTACTTCTGCGTCCACTAATTTTGAAGTTAATTTTTGCTACAGTGTCTCCACTTTCAGAAAGTCACCTTTCTCACTGCTTAGCTAACACAGCTTAGAAAATCGCTATCTATTTTAATAATATATTATGGGAAGAAAGTTGACAAAAATATTTTATCTCTGATCTATAAATTGCTATATCTGAATATTCCTAAATAAACCAAAATAAATAGAAGTACATGTGTAGGAGGACTTTGGTCTCTGTGAGGCTGATAAGATGAATTTATGCTCCTAACAAGAGTGTCCCTGTTAAGAACTAACTAGCCTCCCACACACACACACACAGAAACAGACACGGTTACAGCCCATTGCCCTGCTTCAGTGCTCCGTAGCCCTGCTTTCTCCGTGACTTTATTTCCTCTGACCCTTGCCTTCTTCAATGCTCCATTCCTGACTTTCTATCACTCTGGGCAGCTCAGAAGAGCTGCCTCTGCTGCTAGATCCCAGTTTAGCCGTATCTTGAGCACAGAGAACGTATCAGGTAAAGTTGATGTTCTCTTTTTATTCCTATGACCCTGCCACCTACAAACAAATATCGTGCAAAGACCAGTCAAGAGTCACTACAGACAACGAGAGAAATAAAAAAAAAAAAAATTTTAAAGAGCTTACAAAAAATTTCAAGGCTGATTTTGAATATTGATTGTAGTAGTTTAAAATCTATCATAATAATTCCATAGTCTACATTTAACTGGCCAATATGTGTCCTCAACTATCTATTGAAATTTATAGCACATGTGAAACGGTACAATAAAGAAGGACTTGTTGGTCTTTGTGCCTTTCTGGGCATGGAAGATGCTGTGTAAATTCATTTGAGTTTTCTTTCTTCTTCTCATTTTCTTATGGTGTAATTGGTAATAAGCAGAAAATTGAAAATGATAAATAAAAGGAGAACAAGGAGAACACAAGCTATTACCCTAAATGAAAATGTAAAAATTATAAAAACAAAGCAATTATTAACAAGCTAGAAAAAGAGATATTTTGCCTCAATGAATTCAATCATGGAGAGACCACACACTTATATGTACACACCCAAATGTGCACAAGTCCACAGACTCCACCACACACGTTACACGGTTATACAGGTCCCAAACTTGCACACATGCTCACAAACACACTGTATTAGTTACTTTTCTCTCATTTCTGGGACATAATTCCTTGACACCAAAGATAAAGAGGAAATGTTTATTTAGCTTTATTTAGCTCACAGTGTGTGGAGGTTTCAGTCCATACTCAGCTGGCTCCCAGGCAGGGTGGCACATGGCAGAGGGCAACAGTTCATAATGGCAGAAGACAGCAAAAACGATGAGAGAGAGGAGAGAGACACAAACTTCCCTCTGCCCCTTTTAACTTATCCGGGGCAGTGCCAATCCAATCAGTGGACTGATCCAGCAATCACTCACTATTAATCCTACCACCCTTATTCCAGCATTGCACCGCAGATCAGTCACAAACTCTAGATTCAGCTGCCTCTAAAAAAGACCCATCTAAAAGTTACTGAAGCTTTGGGGAGGACCTCAAGACCTAAACCATAACACACACACAGCAACACTTCCTCCCAACTTAAAGAGTTCAGCATGCATTTTACCAGAGACAAGATAATCACATAAAATAGGAACAGATCTCAATGTGGCTTCCCGTGCTCCCTGGATTCTTTGAGGAGCGCACAGCTGCCTAGGAACTAGTTGTGCAATCAGATTCATAAATCTCAATTATTTCTATAAAACTGTAGTTTTATATTCCAGAGGGACAGCACCTTTCCAGAAGAATCTTAAATTTACAATCTATGTGCTTCTGACTAACAAACATTGCATCTTCTTATTTTTATGCCAAATTCATTGAAATTATGTCATCTTCTGGGATGAAAAAGCAGTCATTGCTGACAAGCCATGAATAAAATTGTATTTCCTTGGGGTATATACTATAAATTTATAATCTAATATGAATCTACAAAATAGGAATGACAACCACTCCCTAATACGAAATGAGGAAAATAATGTTTGTAGCTTGCCTGATAAACAATACTCCTGGTGTCTTTTATCTTTATAAGAAATTTTTCTCTAAGGGATTCCATTGTGAGTATAAAAGATACAAAAGATAGAATGGGAGAAAGGGAGGCAGATTTTTACTTTTTATCATAAGTAATGATTTTCAATTGCTTTTAGTCTGGTTGACTTCCTTTGCATAATCCATAGCTTTAAATCCTAAATTATGCTTTTCATTTGATCACCTTAGCATCCTAGGAAATATTAGTATGGGTTACTGAGTCTATATCTGTAACCTAAATAAAACCTTATGAGTTTTGGAGACAAATTCAAGTCACCTTACAGATACACTGGCTCAATGCAATAGATAGGAAATCATTGGAATCATACATTCAAATGTGTGGAAAACTTCCCATGACAATGCAGTAAGTTTATTCCTCTATGAGACTAACCCCAATTTACAAATATAGATGTAGCTTTTCAAAAGTATAGGGCTTTAAAAAAAAATGTTAGGAAGAGCTTAGTGTTACAGATGTTGGCTAAATTTAGTTTTCTGTTGTCAAAACCATGGACAGTGAATCCTTACCCATTCCTTTAAATGTCCTTCATCCAATACTATAGTCCACATTAATATATATAAAACACTTGCAGTTGACTTTGTTCTGCTTCCTGCATTGAACAGAAATAATTTTATGGGACTGTGCAATTGGAATTTGGAGATAATCTATTTCAACATTGATACACAGATATTCTTGTGAATCAGTTCTAGGTCTTCTTTTAAAGCTAATCTTTGAAATGCTTTACTTGGAATCCCTTAGAGAAAAATTCCTTGTAAAGATAAGATCATATAGAAACTACAGCTTTCTAAACAGCTTTATGTCAACTTTGAGACCAATGACTAACGGGAAATGAATGCAAGCAAAGGAGAAGATGTTTCTCACCGGCAGTGAGCTAGTCAGGAGGACTTGTCATATAGATGTGTATGGACTTCCAGGTACAACATCAATATAAGTGATGTGTTTGTACTTAGTGATGTAAATACAGATGGAAGAAGTCAGGTATATACACCAGGTTATTTAAATCTTTTCCAGTTCTCTATCTCATAATTCTTCCCCAGGACCAAACATGCAGAAATAGTGCAGAGAAGTCAACTTTCATTCTCATTTTGTGCCAAATGGAATGAAGTCTCTGGTGGACCAGAGAGCTGTATTTCCTGCTTTCAATTTTGGAGAGTCCAATTAGTAAATCAAACTTTTAAAAGCTATCTAAAATAATTAACTAGGTCATAATTACTTAGAAGCATATTTTATAATATAATCTAGTATCTGGTACAAATGTATGAAAAGGGTAGTGATTTCGTTATTAAAGAATTAATCATAATTGGACCTAACCCTTTGGTAGAGGAGATTTTAAAATGCACACTCTGGAGATGTACTGTTCATATATGCAAAGCAGATATATTCGTCCAGAACTTTGGAGTGCTAGTTGTACTTTAAACTAATTTTCTCCCTGTAATGTTATTTTTAAAAAACTCTCCAGACATTACCTGAGAAATAAATGCTTCATAGAACAAAGCAGACCCTCTATTTGAGTGTGTTTATCACATATGGAAAATTGATTTTCCTCCTACTATAACCACATTGTCTATATTAGTACATTGGTTCAATAAAAAAGAGAACAATAACTAACCTCTGGTGAGTACATATGCTTTACTGGCTTCTCTACTAGGGAATCTTACCCACACTGTTCTATTTAGTTTATCAATATAATGATACATAATAATTTTAGAAATATATCATTTATGCAGGTTTGAGGATGAGTTCAAGGAGACAGTGATGCTACCCACATTAATGAGGCAATATCTGGAAACTGAATTCAGGCCTGTGGAATTCCTTTTCTCACCATGCTTTTAAAATTTTTGTGTCAGTCTTCTTGGATATCTTAGAAACATGTTTTTCTAAGGGATCATGAGTCCCATGAGATCATTTTTTAAAAATTCTGACTTCATTTCAATAACTATCTACAGCTATATGGATTTAACCACCTATAAATTCAAAACATCTGCTAGACTCTGATTATTCAAAAATGAAAATAGTGTTAACGGAGCACAACTTCAGTTGTTGAGCTCTGATTTCTCAGAGAGGACCCTCAAACCCCAGTATGGTATCTTGGAAGATTTTTCTCTGAATGACACCTGCACATGACTCATACTTTTAAAATTGCATCCAACCTGCCATAGAACATTTCTTTGGATCTTAAGTAGTTTTAATTAATTTTTCAAATTCTGTCCTGTTTTCTAAATATTTCCAATTACCAATGATATTCAAGAACCTAGTTATTATAATATCAACAGGTCTGAAGAAATACCTACTCAAGAACTCTTGAGTTTAAATTATACCATGGTTCATTATGGAAAACTATTTGACAAACCATCAGAGGCCAATTAAAAGATTCTGAAATAAGAGAAGTTATTTGGCAAATGATTCATGATGATCATAATTCTTACCGTCTTATACATTTGATATTATTATCTAATTTAACCAGACCACTGAGTTATATTTTATGTATTATTATTTGCTTTGGGTTTACATATATTTCAATAAATTTTATGAAGCCTTATATGATGATATCTTTGTCCCTTTCATACACTGGTGCAGTAAGAATTTGACAAATAACATTTTTCAACTGACATTTTAATGACATACAAGAAATCAAGCAGAAATTCTAAAGACAGTTTGTTTTTGTCAATAACATAGGGCTTTAAACTTTTCTCCATCATCAAATCTATTTGAGAGAGATAATATACAAACACTAGGAAATACAAACAGTTACTTCACATCACAGAATTTTTACAAGACAGTATAACTTCTTAAGAATCATAAGTAGGAAAAGGTATGTTTTTTTAAAGACAATACTATATCACTCTCTAGAAAATAATTTTTAATTTCATTAAGATTCATTAAAAGAAATTCTCTGTATAAATTAACCAAAAGATGTATCATTTGAAGCAACACCTTTTTGCAATTACACTATCTTTAGAGGCTCTTAAGTTACATGAAAATTAATTATCCTGTCTTCTTTTTACTGGGCTGTAAAAATGAATGTCAAGGGGAAACATATGCTATTTCTTTAACTTCCAACTCCTTTATTCATAATGTGCTTTTATGGTCTACCAAATAATACTTTAAAACTCAGCTTACACGTAGCAACGTTTGAGATCTGTATAGCATACGCAGGCCAGTCCATGTCAGTGAGAAGCAATAAGTATGGACCATTTCAATACCCAGTCTGCATGTCTGTTCCAAAGGACATGTAAGACTAAAGCTGTAAATTTGAGCAAATGAAAGGCAGTTAATTATAGTTTTATGAATAAATTGCTGGAATGAATTAATGTATTTTTAGAGGAAAGAACAGGGGTGGCAGATGTTCACGTACAAATGGTAATGAATAATACGATGCTAAGAAAACAAGTGTTGAAAAAAACTCAGGAAGATGGCGACCGGGTGAGCAGCAAGGGAGCGAACCTCCTTAATAAACACCACCAGCTCGAGACAGACTTGGTGAGCGTGAATGCCGGAACCTCGGCTGGGAAGTTTAAACTGGGCGTATTTCTCTGAGATGCCGGGGGAGATGTGGTAGGGCGGACCAGGCTGCCGGGGCGAGACGTGGGAAAGTC
>PVLD010009899.1:0-73980 GCA_004027595.1 Dinomys branickii | reverse complement strand
GAGGAGGAGGAGAAAGAAGTGGTGGAGGAGGAGAAAGAAGTGGTGGAGGAGGAGAAAGCAAGAGGAGAGCAGAGGGAAAAGGAGAGGGAGTGAGAAAATGGAAGGAAAGGAAAAGAAAAAGAACAAGAAGAAAAAGAAAAAAAATAAGAAAAAGAGAAAAAGAAAGAGGACCTGGGGAGAAGGACAGCAATCAGAGGTAGTTGAGGTCAGAGATCCCCGCTGTCCCCAGGAACAGGGAGCACAGCTCACTGGGTACATGGGAAGCCTCACCAACAATTGTTATTATTTGCTTTCTTGATGATAGCTATTCTTTCTGGGTAAGATGGAATCTCAGTGTTGTTTTGATTCACTTTTCTTTAATGACCAGAAATGCTGAGCATTTTTTCATGTGTTTATTGATCATTGGTACTTCTGAGAAGTCTCTATTCATTTGAGTTACCCAATTAATTGATTCTTTTATGTAGGGGCATCTAATTTCATGAGTTCTTTGTATATTCAACATATTAGTCTTCTCCCTAAGTAGTTACTGGCAAAAATTTTTTCCTATTTTGTAGGAAAAATATTGTCTCTGCACTGTGCTGGTTGTTTCTTTATTTTTCAGAAGCTTTGTAATTTGATATGTCACATTTGTTGATTCTTGATGTTATTTCTTGTGCAATTAGGTTTCTATTCAGAAATTTCTTGCCAATGCCTATGTGTCTCAGTTTTACTTATTTTATATTCCAGCAGGTTAAGCATTTCTATTTTAATATTTGGATTTTGCTTTTAGTTTAGTACATATCAAAAAATTGGGTCTAGCTTCTATTTTCTGCTTGTGCATAGCCAGCTTTCCCTATACCATTTCCTAAGGGGCTTGTTTTTCCCCCGACATGTGTGTTTGGCCCCTTTGTCAAGGTTCAGATGGGGGAATGTACCTTGGTTTGTCAGCATTCCCTGCTCTCATCCATTGATCCACCTGTCCATTATTGTGCTTTTCTCTCACTGAAGTTTTATAGTATAAATTGAAATCTGGGATTGTAATGCTTTGCTCCTGTTGTCCAAGACTGTTTTTACTATTTTGGATCTCTTCTGGTTCCACGAATAGTAAAACATTCTTCCTATTAATGTAAGGGATGCTTCTGGTAATTTGACTGGGATTATATGAAGTTCATAAATAAGTTTTGAAGGAATGGGCATTTTGGCAATACCAGTTCTGACCATCCTAGAACAGGGAACACACCTTCACTTTTCTGATGTCCTCTTCAATCTCCTATTCGAAATTGCTAGACAAACAAGAATAATCCAAATGCAAAGCTAGTATAAGAAAGGAAATTATAAAGTTCAGAGCATAAATTAATAAAACTGAGACTGAAAAAACAATACATTCAATGAGTCAAAGAGCTGATTCTTCTAAAGAATAAAGAAAATAGGCACCCTTGTAGCCACTATAAAAAAAAAATCAAAAAAGAAAAAATCACATTAAGGCAATCAGAAAGGAAAACGGTGCTATCACAATGCACACAACGTAAACCCAGAAGATTATTGCTAACTGCTTAGAAAACCTGTACTTTAATGAAGTGGAAGGATAAATTCCTTGATACAGACAAACTATCATAAGAAAACTAGTTGATATAAAAACCCTGAATAATCCAATAACAGTCAATAAAATTGAAGCAGTAATAATTTAAAAAAACCCTATCAATTAATGATAGCCCAGGGCCTGAAGGATTAATCCCTAAATTCTATAAGAACTTTAAGGAAGATTTAACTTCAGTACTCCTCAAAATCTTTAATGAAATTGAAAGGGAAGAAGCATTGCCCAACTCATTCCTAAAAGCTAGCATTACTTTATTTCCAAAGTCAGATAAAAATTCAACTCGCAAAAAGCCTAACAGAAAAATACACAGAAGGGAAATGCCTGTGTTGAATGAGACCTCTAATCCTAGTTTTCTGAGGAATCTCCATACTGATTTTCGTAGTGTTTTTACCAGTCTACATTCCCACTAGCAGGGGAGAAGTGTTCCTTTTTCCCCACAGCCCCTCCAGTAGTTGTTATAGGTTGACTTCTTGGTGATAGCCATTCTTTCTAGGGTGAGATAGAATCTCAGTGTAGTTTTAATTTGCATACCTCGAATGACCAATGATGTTGAAAATTTTTTCATATATTTATTTGCCATTATAACAACCATTGTTGAATTCCTACCATCTTGACTAGTGAAACTCTGCAACATCTCTAATGTTTTTTAAATTTTTTAATTCTCTTTAATTGTTTGATCAATCTTGCATTGTTAGATCTGCCAATCTGAGCAACTTCACTGAAGATAACGATATGTAATATAACAACCATTGTTAATTTTCTATTATCTTGTTTTGAAATTATATATCTTTTTATTGTTTTTATCTTTGTTTTTGTTGTTTTGCTTCCTTCTCTCTTTTAAAAACAAGCCTAACAGCCAATATCTTTAGTGAACATAGTTGCAAAATTCCTTAACAAGGTGCTGGCAAAGAGAATGCAACAAATCCTTCAGAAGATCATAGATCGTAATCAAGCAGGCTTCACCCCAGGGATGTAAGGATGGTTCAACATATGCAAATCAATAAATGTAATACATCATATGAACAGATGTAAGGGCAAAAATTCATGTGATCATCTCAATAGAGAGAAAAAAAGTCTTTGACAAAATCCAATATCCATTCAAGATTAGAAAAAAAAAAACAGAAAAAATAAGTATATGAGGAACTTATCTCAGTCTGATAAAAGCCATTTATGGCAAACCTGTTGCCAACATTGTATTTTTTATTTTAAAGAGAAAAAAGAATTTTAAAACAAGATGATAGGAAATTAACAATGGTTGTTCTATTGCATATTGTTATCTTTGAAGTAGTTGCTCAGATCACCAGATGCCAACATCTATTAAATGGAGAAAAGCTGAAAAATTTTCTTCTAAAATCAGGAATAGGACAAGGATGTCTACTCTCATTACTCCTGTTTAATAAAATCTCAGAGCTTTAGCAAAAGTAACCAGGTAACAAAAAAGAAATTAAGCAGACGCCAAGAGAAAAGGAAGAAGGCAAACTATTCTTATTCACAGATAACACGTGCCTTTTATAGAAGACACAAAAAATTCCACCAAAAGACTCCTAGAACTAGTAAACAAATTCAACAATGTAGCGATATGCGAAATCAACACAAAAAATCAGTAGTGTTCCTGTGCATGCATAATGAATTCACAGAGAAAGAAATGAGGAAAAATACCACTCCCAATAGCTTCAAGAGAAATTAGGAGTTAATGTAACAAGGAAGTAAAAGACCCCTGTAATGATTTTGTAATCTTTTTTACAATATATTGGAAACTTAATTCAAAAAACAGTTGATAATTTGTGTTAAATTAATGTAAGCAGAATGTTTGTAATGTCTATCTTAACGATTTTATTACATCTTCACTAACAATAAACATTTACTAAGTGTTTTGCTAAAATGAGTTTGTGAAGACATAGTTTCTACAGATGTCTTTTTGTCAAGTGTTTAACCTGAACTCTGTGGCTAATTGGGATTGTTGAGCTTTGTCCATTTATATCAGGTGACTTCTGCTAGTAACTTAAATGCTTAAGACACTGGTCTTTATTGAGATTGTAATTCACCCTTCGTCTGGATGGTTCTTTTGGCATGAGCCAGCTCAGAAATTCTCTGCTGGCCCTGCTCCTGCATCTGTTATGAGCTGTTAGGTCAAGATGTGGCCAAATGCTGCAGCCTGACCTCGTGTACGTGTCAGCCCGACAGCGTGCTGCTGGCCCGAGGGACAGGGATGGCTTGCTACATTGCTTTCATCATTCAACTGAACACTTAGAATATTTTCTCCTGGTCCACAGTTCCAACATCATCAAGGGAGGGCATGCCACAGGGCACACTTTCAACTGTGTGCTTCATCATATGTCCCACCATCATATATCAGGTTAGTCAAAACAAATGTGGACCAACTCGGACTTAAGGAGTGAAGAGACAGATGGATTCATCACTCAATGGAAGAAGAAGTAGCAAAACCTCATATTAGAGCCATGAATACTGGGACGGAAAGCACGAGGGACCACTTTCATAATCTGCACAACAGAACATAAATGAGACTAGAACTTCCCTCGGTACGTGGACTAGTGACAATAATGTCTTATGCATTGCCTGAGAATTCTGCTGCACATATGCATGGAGATTTGGGCATTTTAATGGCAGTTTTTCTTTCTTCTTTTTATTGTATCCTTTTAATTGCTCAGCACAAAGCTGTTCTTCCTCACCTGCATGGATAAGGACGGCTAACTTGCAATAAACACTTCCCCATAGAGCTGTAATTGAGCTCTTTCCAAAGAGAATGTATTTTTGAAAGGTTATGGAATTCTACAAAAGTAAAAACATAGTTATAAAGTTTGATGATTTTCTGACCTTGTAAATTTTCTGAGGAATGTAATAATTGCAGGTAAGGAATAAACCAAAACTTATGTTTACTCACATTTAGGTCTTACACTGTGGGGCACAGTGCAGAGTGAAGGAAGGGACAACCTTCAGAAGAGAAGAGGCAGATTAAACATGGAAAATTTTCTTCTAGAAGTGACTGGGATTGAGAGTTGAAGTGCTCATCCTCCCAAGTAGCAGTATTTTTCTTCCATTTTGGAAGAAGAATAAAAGATGCGTAACTTGGCTGGAGTGGATATTGTTTGCGATCTCTCTTTGGAGGTTGTGTGTTGCAAGGAAGCTGTGCCAAGTGCCCCCATGTGAGAATGTGACACCTGGCCAGGTCAGACTGTGATGAAAATTAAATCAGCTAAAAAAATTCAGTAAGGATGGATGCCCAGATGTTCATGCTGGAGCCAAGATCATGAAAAAGAAAAGAAAAAAGAGATAATCACAGGTAAGTCACATATTTGGTCACTTGGCAATTAACTGATGACTCACTGATTCACGTAGTTCTTAATTAATTCAAATGACCAATTACATGCAGAATATTGGAGATTAGATCATAAAACCCATAATAGAAAAATAAGCAAGTATTAATAAAACTACTAGAGACTTCTGTTTTTAAGGAGGCAGACAGGAAAACAGAAAAAATGCATCTCTAATCAGGGAAAATGTTGAATTATGTTTGTTAGTCCACTGATAATTTACAAAGACCATGGCACCAGAACTTTGGCTGTGTGTTCTCACTGTATTTTCCTATGCTGTGATGTTTGTGTGCCTTTACTTCAATATCGCTTGAGGAAATAGAAAGTTTTCAGTGCCGAGTTACAACACAAGTGTTTACTCTTTCTGCATGGTAAACAAGAATATCATAATAAAGGACCATGATGAGAAGCAATGCTGAACAGTTTCTAATCAGTGGAAATCACACTAAAGGGCAAACATTTTACCCAGGTGGAAGTGAGTTAAAGCAACTTGCTTGTTCTTTGTATGAGCAAGTGAAGGTCACCTTGCTCCAGGTAATGAGAGTATTTGCAGTTAGGTTACACATCTGCACTTTTTAAAATGCTTTCTATCAACCAGAATCAACTGTAAAGTACAAACAAAGATTCATTGTTTAAGTGAACATTTCAGTGTGATTCGTATGTTTATTACCAGTCAAGGTAGGAGACACTTCATTCACCCTACTGATTCTTTTTCTAGTCTTTCCAGAGTCCATCGTCCTTTCTCGACTTCATACAAATGGAGTTATACAGGACATACGCTAGTTGCTTTCTCTGTCCCTCGCACAGAGTTTTAAAGATTTACCCATTTGTCACCATAATGATTCAGTAGTTTTTCTTGCTGAGTAATTTCTCAGTGCATGTATTTATCACAAATTGTTTATTAATTCACTACTACCACCATTCAATATATTTAGGTTTATTCCAGCTTTCTGAATATTATTCATGGAATAGACATCTATCATTCTGAGTTTGAATGTATGTTTTCATTTCTGTTGGGTAAGTACTTTAATGAGCTTTCTCTATGTTGGTGTATGTGTGATAGTATCTCTCTGTAATTGTAAATTATATTCTGTGGTAACTAATGATAGGGAATATCTTTTCATATTTTTACCGGTCATATCTTTTGTCAAGTTTCAATTTTTTCATATTTTATACTTTCTAAAATATAAATACTTCATGATATGAATCTAGATACTTTGATATAGTAAATATCAAAATGGATAAAATATTTCAAATATTTCTCCAAGATTGTATCTTCTTTTCATTATTTATCAATGCCATTCAAAGAATAAACATTTTCAATTCTAATGCAGTCCAATTAATTGATTTATTTCATTTATGGCTTGTGATGTTTATGTCCTGAGATTTTTTTAGTTCTTCCAAGACAATAAAAAAATGTTTTCTACACACTTTTCTAAGGGATTCATAACTTTAGATTTAGTTTTGGGAAAATGATCCATGCTGAATTAGTAAGCATAACATTAGTTAAAGTTTTGGATATCTTTGTCCTGTGTGGGTTACATCTCTTTCAGGACTATTTGTGAAAAAGGTTGTAAGATTTCTAAATGTATAAATTTGGCATCTGGTTTGAGAATCAGTAGTCTATATGCCTCTATTGCTGGAGTCCTTTTATTTTCCTTTGATTACAAATCTATAATTGTAACTAGTATAATCTTTTTCTTTACTGTAGCTATATAATAAATCTTGAGGTAAGACAATGTGATTCTGCTTTTCTTTTGCTAGTATAGCAGGGTTTGCTGGTATAATTGGGTTTTTATGAATTGATAGGTAAATTTGAGGAAATATGTCATTTAAAAAATATTTAGTGCTCCTATCCTAGAATACAACATTTCTCTCCATTTATCTTTACCTGCTTAAATTATCTCAAGAACGGTTTAAAGTTTTCACTGTAATGGTTTTACACAAGTAGGGTAAATTTGAAACACACGTATTTATATGTCTTTGATTTAATTGTAAATCTGACAGATATTTTAACTTGAATTTTCATTTTTTCAATGTTGAAGCTAGACAAATGTTGACTTTTTAAAATTGATGTCCTAAATACCCTAAATATATTTTTGAATTCTAGTAGGATTGTGTTTATTTACTTTTAGATTTATAAGGAATTTATCCATGCCCAAGCATCTTGTCTGCAAACGATGACAATTTTGTTTCTTACTTTGCAGTAGTCTAGATTTTTACTTGGTTTTATTACAGTAATTACAATCTCAAATATGATAATTAAAAGAAGAGAGTGAGCATTCTTTTGCTTTTTTTGTAATCTTAGTGGGAAAGTATTTGGGCTTTTGACACAAACACAGTGCCAGCTGTAGTTGCAGGTTCTTTGCATATTTTTGTTCGGATTTGGTACTTGCCCTTTATTAGGCCAACATCCCCCTCTGTTTGCTCTTACATTTTATAAAATAAAAATGGTACTTGAATTTTGTCAATGCTTTTTATGCATCTTTTAGAACCTTAGGGTTTTACATTAGCCTGCTGAAAAGTGCATTCTGTTGGTTTTGAATGTAGATTCTGCCTTGTATTCTTGGAAGAAACACCATCTGGCCATGGTTCATGAATCTTTTTCATACTGATAGATTCAGCCCATAATATTTGACAATAATCTTTGCTCTGTGCTCACAAAGCATGTTGTTCTGCAGTTTTCTTTTTGTCTGGTTTTAATAGTAGCTGATGACTTCATGAAACATAGTGATCTATTTCCTCCTACTCTATTTTCTGGAAGCTTAGTGGATTCAGTGCTTCGTAAAAGTCTGATAGAATTCACCAGGAAAGCACACTTAGAGTCCACTAACTTTTTTTCTTTTACCTGTTTATGTCTGAAGGATACTGAATTACTATTTATATTTTTAAAATATATGCACAGCTACTAAGATTTGAATATTGTTTAATGCAACTTTTGAAAATAATTTGCTTTACAGAATTTGCACAATTTTTTAAGTTGTTAAATTTATTGACATAAAACATTTTATGTAATCTTATTGTAATATAATCGTATAAAGTCTGAATGATGTATTTAATTCCAAAATTTGCTATATTGTCTCCTTTCATTTGGATAAGGTTAATGTTTTATTATTTTTCTTTTCTTTGTGTTACTATTTATTTGTTCTGCTTCACTGATTCATATTAATACATGCACACACACACACACACACACACACACACACACTTAATTTTAACTTATGTACTTTGCCTTCTAGTTTCTCATTTCTTAAGCTCAAAGCTTAAATCACTTGCCTTAAAATCTTTTTGTTTTCTCATATAAAGCTAAAGTTATAATTTCCAGTCAAACACTGTTTTCATAACATTCCATTTACTTTTGCCCTGGTTTCATTATCATTCATTTGAAATAATTCCTCATTTCACTCCTAAGGTTTTTCTTGGACCTAGGACAACACATTGTAAAGATTTGTGGGGTTTTTGTTCACTTTGTTGCTTCTAGATTAATTCTTCTATAGTAAGCATATTCTATTTTATGTCAATCTTTCTCAGTGTGTGGTGGAGGACATTGTTTCTAATTCTCTTTCAGGTGTACCAATTTTAGATACAGGTATTTCAAAACCCTGATACAACATATTCAGATATCTACAGCTACTAATATTGGACCCATATGTATCCTCTATCCCTCAGGTGTTCCTCATTCTATGCCTGTTATAGATAGCTCTTTTTCAAAAATCGATGTTTTATTCTGTTAGTCTAGCTATTTCAGCTATCTTGCTTGTTAATACCTGTACTTATTACCTTTTTCCTATATATTTATTTTTAGACTACATCCAATCTTATATTCAAATAGTTTTTCATGTACTGAACAGGTTGTTGTTTACTTTTGTACCCAATTCGGTAGTATGTCTTTTAATTGGCATGGTTAGACAATTTTACTTCATATAATTTTTGGTGTTGTTTGATTTATAGCTACTAATCATGGTGTATATTTTCTATTGTCCCATCTGTTCTTCTTTATTTTCCTGATATAATAATTGACTCAGTATTTTTAAGATTATGTTTTATGTCTATCATTGCCTTTCTGTTTTTAAACTGTTGTACATTTTATTTTTCAGGTTGCTATAAGTTTAAATACATTCATATTTAATTTATAAAGTTTTACTTTCAAATGCTATTTATACTGCTTTGCCAAAAGTGGACATTCAGAAGTCTAGCAGTTTATTGAAAGGAACAGTTAATGCACAATTTTTTTTCTTTTTGGCTAGTTTTGCATACTTATATCTGCACAACTAATTTGAAGACCATATGCAATGTAACAACCTTTGGTGAATTTCTACCGTCTTGTCTAGTGAAACTCTGTATCATTTCTAATTTTTTTGTTCTTATTTTTTAATTTTCTTTAATGGTTTGATCAATATTGCATTCTTATGTCTGGTATTCTGAGCAACTCTGTGGAAGGTAGCAATATGTAATAGAACAACTTCTGTTCTATACCATTTTGTTCTGAAACTCTGTGTCATTTTTATTGTTTTTGCTTTGTTTTGTTTTTGTCTATGTTGTTGGTATTTTGTTATTCTTCTTTTTTATTCTCTTTAAAATAGAAAAATGGACTTTCAATTCTGCCTCCAGTTTTTGGCTCTTGTTTTCATAGTTTTTAACTTGTCCATAGGTTATAGGCTCTACAATACATTATTATTATAATTGCTTTTAAATATCAATTGTTTTTACAGAGATTTTTAAACAAAAAATGTCTTATGTTTACTACAGTTTGTATCCCAGCTTCTCTATTCCTCTGACAGCATTTTCCTTTTGTTTGAGGAATGTTATTCAGTGATTTTGTTGTTGTGTAGAATTGTCATTAGTGAAGCCACTCACCTTTTTGATTGTTTTGAAAAATATTTTTGGTTTACTTCCTTTTTTGAGAGATTTGTTGATTAGGCAAAGGACTTTTCTTCCGTAACAGGTTGTGCTTATTCTTCTGAGTTTGTTTGCTTCACTGTGGAGGCGCAGATGTTCTTAGGAGTTTGTTGTTACTGAGTCCAGCAGTCCCAGTATGAAGCACTTTCATGGGGATTTCTTGCCTGGAGTTTATTGAACTTCTTGGAGCTGTAAGTTTATAGTTTTCCTGAAACACTGACAACTCTTCACCATTGTTTCATTGGACATCATTTTGTCTTCTCTCCTGTATTGAGACTCAGACTCAGCTTGATATTTTTCTGTAATTTAATTAGGCTATATTTGCTTTTAATTTCTTCCTTTGTTTTCTGTTTTCTTTTAGTAGTCCTGGCAACTGAACAATGAACCCAGGGCCTTTACATAGAGGTTTAACTCAGATTTAATTTTTGGTTTTCTGAAGCAGACTCTTACAAAACTACTTGTGATCTAATGGCCTCAGCTTTCCGGCCCCTGGGAGTTGCAGGTGTACTCCCACACCCAGCTCCAGTGGGCGTCTGTTCTCCGTTACGTTTTCAATACTTCATTTTCAACAATTATTGCTGTGTCTTCAAGTTGAGTGATCTTTTCTTTTGAAATATTTACTCTGATGTTAATCTTATTTGACTAATTTCTAAAATTTCAGATATGTATTTTTATTTTAGAAAGCCTGCTGGTTCTTTTTTCTTAAATCTCATATCCGTGATTATTCTTTAGCATGCTGTTGAATCATCAGGCTTTTTGACAGATATTACTTACGCATTCATAATATATTTTAGCATAATCATGAGCCATCTTGTTTTAAGATATGGCTTTTAAAATACAATAAGCACTTCTTGGAAAAATCGTGTAATATTGCCTTAGTGTGCAGAACACATTAGTCACACCATTACTTACTTTTTACCTTCTCTGAAAAAAGCAGAGAGTAGCATTCTGCTGCAGAGAAAGCACATCATTTCTCTGTGGTTGCTTTTGGTTCAATACACATGTTGGCTATAAATCCAATCATTGCTGATTAGAACTAAACTAAATATGTGTTTTCAATTTGTAGAATTGGTGCACAATTATTACATATTTTCATTTCCCTTATCTCTTTGATACTCATAATTGCCCTGTGGGAAATTATAGGTTTTCCTAGCTCTTTTATTTCCTACTTCTATATGTTGGGGGTGAGACACTGGAGACATCAGAGATTACACAATGTTTATTATTTACCAGTGTTTTAAAAATCTATCTAAAATTGACTTCTATTACCAAAAAATTTCAATATTAACTATATTAGTGAGCTATAAAGCTATAATGAGAAAAATTTACCCACTGAGTTGTCACATGTTAAGATTATTGCCAAGACTTACTGAGATAAGTCATTAAAAATATCTAGTGTAACACATGGCAAGTGGTAAATTCTCATTAAGTATTATCATTATTTTGTAAATGGAACACTAGTCAGTAAATTGGAAGACAAATATACACACAGGGATCTTTGTTAGTAATAGTGATTAACTGGATAATGAAAATGATCCTTTTTTCTTTCTCTATTGCAAAATATAAAACCTATGGAGAAATGTGAACAAATTGGGAATGTATAGTTCATTGATTTGTCACACAGTGACTATGGCAAAAATCAGAATTTTTCCAGCCCAACGGATTCTCTATGTGTGCAATTTACTGCAGGTGGAATTACTTTCCTGCTGACTTTCTGATACTGCAAACAGTTCAGTCTGGGTTAATAAAAAACAGTGATCTTGTTCCCAATGTCAGCGAACGGGAGACAGTGGCTGTGTTGAGGGGTTGATGGGAAAGGAAGGAGTGGGGTGTTGGAAGGTCCCCTCGGAGCCTTATTGCTGTGAGTTGCAGTCCTTCTCCCGAGTATGGCAGATGTTTAATTACTCTTTCTCATGCAGGATCGTGTTTGTTGACCTTTGCAAACCTGCCTGGATCCTTCACATGGGATCCCAATCCTATTCCCTTAATGCTGCCAGCCATATTTCTTCTGCATGTGACTCACCCCTCTGTCTGCAGCCTCGAAGCAGTCAGCCGTGCTCATTCCATAGGCTGACATCTTCTCAGCCTGCCAGGAGCCTTAGGACGTGATTTTCTGGCTCTTTTGCTAGAAAACAATAGACCTACATTGCACGTCTGACAGAGTCAGAATTGGAGAAATTTCACTGCAGCAACCTTCTCTGATTTGAGCCAGCTGGCCAGTTGCCTTCTCCCTCTTTGGATTGTTCTGGTTCTGTCTGAGGCCATCACTAGTCCAGCCTACCTCTCCTATTTGGGGGTTTGCGTGTGTGGACCATGTGATCCCAGGAGAACTCCTGGTTCTTGCAATGGGCAGACTTCCCATCCTTCCCATCCTTCCTTTCAGTGCTGACCCCCTCAAGGATGATTTTCCTTTCCTTAGCTTCTTTTATATCCTTAGAGATTGGAGGTAGGCAACAAGAAAGAATGAACCACTCTGATGTTCTTCTGAAAAAGGAAGGAACAATTTGACAATCTTATAGGCCGGTATCTCATCAGTCTTGGTGCAGAGCACCTATAAAAACTGAAAATCCTGAAAACATCTGTTTTCTTGTTTCACCTTATAATAAACTCTGATAGAGCCATTTTCTCCATTATATGAGAAAACAAATTAGTCAATAATTGTGCAAAGAAACAAACTTGGGTAGGTACCATTTTAATCCAGGTCTAACAAATCTTTCCCCCAACAGTTAGCCAGGCTTTCTTCTTACTTTTGGTATATTTTCCTTCATCTAATGCCATGTCTGCACAGATTTCTCCTGCCTGTCGATAGAATGCCACATAATTTGTCCTGGAAGGTGACTTTCTGAGACACATGCCAGTTAGTGGAAAAGATGGGCCTGCGGCCAGTGACCCTTAATGTCGAGTTTAAGAGTTGTCCTGCTAGGCTGCACAAGGCTAATGGTCCTTGTGCAGGATAAAATTCCTCTGTTACCTGAATACTCTGCACCATTCTGATATATGGTTTCCATATCAAGGTCTACTGAACTAGTATAGAGAAACTATGAAATGCATCATGTAGAAACCATTTTGGATGGTATCTCAGTGTCTCCATAGGGCTGAAGATGTGGAGCTGGGACACAAAGCTAGTACTGGATCTGAATTTTCTTACAAGTCAAAGTTGAGGGGCTGGTGTGAGACATGCACCCAATTGCTTGGAAGCACATGGAACTGAATCTGAGGAAATCCAATCCATTATGTGCACAGGCAGTGAGGAGATTTGAGGAGCAGAGGAAAAACCCAAGGATTCTTTTTGTATGGAAGCCCTTACGTAAGACAAGGTTTAGAAACAGAGGAAATCGAAAGGTACAAGATAATTGCTTAAATGGACCAGGCTGAGTCTGTGGGCCTGTAGTCACTGGAGAATATGAAATAACTCAGCTTTGTTTAGGGGTATGAGGTTAAAGCCATGGACAGTTTCCTAATATTTACTTCAGCTTCTTCAAAAAGGTAGGTTTTCAAACCAAATTGAGTGTCAGAAATAGCATTTTATTGATGAGATGATATCTCAGCTTTGGCTTTCAGAAGACATTTCACAGAAGTGTGGCTTAAAATAAATTGTGGAACACTGAGAATAGTCTTGAAAATCTAACTACCTTGCATGCATCGGTTCAGCTAACTCAAACACAAGGGGAGGCAGAGCTTTCTAATATTTTTCTGTGTTTTGGGGAATAGTTTCACTTTAGACTGAACCACATAAACTGGAAGTCAGCTGTCAGAGGTGGTGGTTGTCAGGGGTGTACTTCTACACAGGAGCAAAATGCCAAGCAATCATACTGGGAAGACAAGACCATTAACAATTACTTTGTTAGGCAGAGAATGTTCTGCCTAAGGCCTGAGTTTAATTTGTCTTTTTGGATCATTTGTGAAAGAAAAATGAAAAAACTAGGATGCTATCACTATCCAATTGAGTTGTTGGGTAGGAAGTAATTGTATTCAGAATAAGACTTCTTTTTCTACTCTGAAAATAAGGACAGAGAGAGGAGCAGAGGGGAGGGGAGGGCAGGCAGAGCAATGGCGAAAGCAAAGCTTTTCGTTTGAGAATGAGCCCTAAATTATAGATGCTAATTTTTCCCCCAACTTAGTCTGTGACCTTGAAACAATCTTTTCCCTCCTGAACCTATCACTAAAGTAAAAACTTGGACAAGTTGACCCTCTGGTTCCTTCCAATCCCAAGGTCCCAAGACCACACGCACGAGATAGACAAGAGTAGGAATAAGTTGAACGCATGAAAAGTAAACTGGTTTAGATATCCCAGTTGATATCTAAGTTCTTAAGTTGCTTTTTAAACACAGTAAGATATTTTGGTTATCATCAATCTCACTGGAAACTCTAGTCCAAAAAACAGTTTGATTTGGAGAAAATGCATTTCAAGTCAAGTCTACAATAGTTAAGACATCATAGTTTTTGGGACATAGCGTTAAAGACACTTCTGTGTTTAGACTATGACTAGCTTATAGGTATTCAACACATTCATTGAACTCAGTGTCACATTCTCTAACAATTTGCTAGTTTTTTTGTGTATTGCAAAAGTAACTGTGTGTTTCTATTGAGAGCCATAAACTCTTTTGAGTGCTGTTTTGTAAAAAAATTAGTGTCCTCAGTTAGATCTTCGTTCCAGGAACACCCACTGCTTATAATATTAAAGTAAGGTGCTGTATAACTTTGCAGCCCACTAGACAGCTTTGCTTAAAATATAAACTACATTTGTTGACCTGAAGAGAATTTTTTTGTTGTTGTGGGGACAAATGATGAAGCATATTCAAGGGATGCTGTTATGTTCCTCTATTAATTTCTGTAGTCCGTCTTCCCTTCGTTTCTTGGAGCACTCACAAACACACACAAAATTGATCTACACATATTTTATTACATAATTACACACATACTGCTGTCAAACTGAGTTGCTGGATAGGAAATAATTATACTGTCTTCAGATCATGGTTTCCTTTCTACTCTGAAGATGTTAGTATATGTTTCTTTCATGTACAATTTGGTAAGTTTTGACAACTGTATAAGCATAAACTGTCATCAAAATGGAGATAGTGAACACACACATGTACACACATAGTCACCCCCTGGATTTCTGAACGTTCCCTCTTCACGGGAGTGACTGATGTGTTTTCTGACACTGTACATTATCTTGAATTTTCTAGAACTTTTTCTACAAGTGCAGTTATTGTACATATTATATGTTGCCTAGCTTTTAAATGTAACATCACTCATTTGGCCTGCCTATATTTTTCTGTACATTGAGATTGTATTTTGACTTTTAATAAGTTGCTATGCCATCACAATGATTTGCATAGCGCTGTGCTGTGGTTTTTCTAATTGGTCAGCCCATGGATATTTCAGTCATTTTTCGTTTGGGGCAATTGCAAATAAAACAACTATGAACACATCTGTGCACATTTTTGTAAGGATCTGGGCTTCTGTTTGCCTGGGGTAGATACCTGGCAGTGAGGGACTGGATTATATGATAGATGTGTGCTTTATTTTTAAAGTAACTATCACCAAAGGCAGTTTTAGTTCTTTCTTTCCGATGTCACATTTTAAATTCTTTTTGTGCTCATTTCACTGGCCTAGAACTTCAGTGTAATGTGAGTGGGGATGGCGGGAAGGCACATCTCTCATTCTGTTCATTTCCTTCCAGGAAAACTTGGCATTCATTTGTCACCAAGTACATTGTCAGCTGCAGATTTTCCCTGTCCTTTAGCATATAGAAGTTTTCTTCCGATTCCAGTTTCCTGAGAAATTTTATCAAGAACAGATATAAAATTTTGTCAATGACTTCTGTATCTACTGAAGAAATTTTCATTTTAATTTTGTTTTTTGTTTTACCCATATAGTGAATATGTAAATTAATTATATTAAATCAAGCTTGCATGCTGGGTTAAGCCTGAGTAGGCTATGATATTTTATATTTGTGACATATTTTTGTTACATTTTAATTTTCTACTTTGGCAGTACTGGAGATTGAGTACTTCAGAGATTTTCATTTTTTTAAATTTTGAGACAGGGTCTCTCTGAGTCACCAAGTTTTCCAGGCTGGTCTCTAACTTGCGATCCTCCTACCTCAGCCTCCCAGAATGCTGGGATGACAGCTGTGAGCCCCTGCACATGGCCATATTTTTTTTTTGTTGTTGTTAAAATGTTTTGCACTTTTGATCATGAATTATATTGATCTGAAGTTTTCTTTTCTAGTAATGTCTTTGTCTACTTCTTTTATTAGTCTACTGGCTTCACAGAATGAGTTCTGCAGCATAGTTCCTGCTTCAGTTTCCTGGAAGAGTTTATGTAGACTCTGTGAGATTTTTTTTCCTGTTTGGTACAGTTCACTAGTGATATAACCTGAGTACACAGTTACCTTTATTAAAAGGTACTAAATTATAAATTCAAGTCCTTAATGGTTTTCAGTAACATATTCAATTCACTTAAAAGACACAGAGCTGCTCAGACCACCTGTATCCCTCATCTCCTGCTCCATGTGCCGGGGATCAACACAGGCCTTGGGTGTGCTAAGCAAGTGCTGTTCCTCCCAACCTCCAGCCCTGGGCTTCTCTGCTATTTTCTTGAATGAGCTGTGGCAGTTTGCGTCATTCAAGAAATTGGCTCATTTCATTGGCTCTGTGAAATGTTGTCACACTGCTTTGTTTATAACCTCATCTTATACTTTTCATATAGGTAGGTGATGATGTGTATCACTTCTCATACCTCAGAAACACAACTTAAGTCTTTTTCCTTCTCCTGATCAATCTGAGAAGCATATCAATTTTAGTGCTTTTGAAAATTCAGCTTTTTGTTACATTACTCTTGATTTCTATTTCATTTTTTTTCTTTGATCTTTGCATTTGCTTTCTTTGCTAATTTTGTGTTTGCCTTTCTATATTCAGTTTCAGAATATGGAAGTTAAGGTCATCATTAGAGAACTTTATCTTTTCCAACATAGGGTCTTGTTGCTTTGACTTTTTCCCTTCTTTCTCTTGATTTATGGTAAGAAATAGAAATGAGGTAAAATATACAATGAATAATAAAGAACTAAAATTTATCATTATTATCAGAGAGTAGTCATGGTAATTATTTCATCTTACAAACCTCCTTGGCATAAATGGCAAAGTTTATCATATACATATCTGATTCTAAGGGACAATATAAGATATGTTCAAAATTACAGTTCTTTACGTTTGAGGAAAAGGCAAGATAAAAAGATCAGGATTGAACATCAACCAATACAGTACATGGAGGCAAAATTCAGCCTTTACAAAGCTATATGTATTTCACCTTAATAGAAATATACAAACTATTTTAAAAATACAATTCTATTTGTCTCTAAATTTCATTTGCTTGAGTTTTGGTAATTTTGTAGGCTTTGTTTGAAAGTATCAGCGCAATAAAAACCAGCCAACACAGTTGTTAAACTTACCCCTACAAGGGTTTTTGTCTCCCTCATCATAGAAGTGAACCTATGTGTGTTAAATATATCACTGTCTTAAAAGAAGTGACAAGCACTTCCTCATATGAGTACTGTTTACTCAAAATTGTCATTTTTTTTTTCTTTTCGGTACTGGGGATTGAACTCAGGACCCTGCGCTTGCTAGGCAAGCGCTTATTCCACTGAGCTATATCCCCAGCCCAAAATTGTCATTTTTCATTTGTTAAAGAAATACAGTGTCATCAGGCAATGCCAATGCTCCTGTTCATGTCATCGCAGCCCAGGAAGGGACTGGAGGCGGGAGGTGGACGCTGTCACAGGTGGCTCTCAGAGTCGCTCCCCCAATGCTTCATGGACACTCTGGGCTGGCCCAGCGCCTGCTGTGAGCCCTGGACAGCAGCTCCAGGCAGACAGCACCGCTGTCTGTCTGTCCCACTTCCCTCTCTTCCAAGCACAGAAAGTTTCCACTTTCACATTTTCAGCATGGCTTTTTGCTCCCGTGGAAGGAAGACTTCTTTGAAGGGTGAATTTGGACAACAGCAAAGAAAGTGATTGGAATTCGCAGGCAAACAACAAACAGAGGAGTCTTTGAAGGCTGCAATGGACTTAGTGCGAGGATGGGTTTGTCTTAGTGCCGATAGTTTTTTAGGCTGTTTTTATTAGCACCGGAGTGGTGTGTTCTGTTACAGGAACTTTACCAGTTGAGCTTTTCTAGTGAACTCTTACTTTGAGGTAGAAGCAGGGAGGATGTTGCCCATAGCCATGATATATTTGGCTGATCAGGCTGGAAAAGTTCAGAAAACTGAGGTCTCTTGTTTGCTGGTGTGGAACACATTTTTAAGACACCAGATCTATTTTCTAAGGGGACAGTCTGTACAATGTTTACCTCAATCCTTCTGACCATCTCCTCCTCCCTCTGGCTGTTTAGACCAGCAAAATATTTTGCTTAGATGTGGACAATGATCGCCTCTTTTCCTCCACCTGAATCTGTCTTGGGGATAGTCGGTGTCTTTGTACAATCCCTCTCTTTGACTTTTTTGTTCTCTCTCCCCGCCTCTCTCTTTTTGTTTCTATTTGTAGAACTGAGGATATCCAGTCCAGGGTCCTTTCACTGAGCTACATCTCAGACCTTATAACACTTAAAAAATTTTTTGTTTTTGAGACCGGGTCTCACAAAGTTGCTAAGTTGCCCAGCCTGAACTCAAACGTGTGATCCTCCCACCTCAGCCTCTAAGAGTGTTGGGACTACAGACTTCACCACCATGGGCTCCACCCACCTCTTTCAGGAAGAAGGTCTCAAAGGGAAAGATGGTTTCATGACCTAGGTGTGAGCATGTAGCAGACTGGGAATGTAAGATTTGGGGCATTCATGTCCAGAAAAGTTTGATTGTAATTTTTACAAACTGTATTTTTTTTTCTCGTTCTTTAAAATATACAGGATTATGGCCTGGCATGATGGTGCATACCTGTAATCCCAGCAATTGGGAGGCTGAGGCAGAAGGGTCACTGTGAGATCAAGGCCAGCCTGAACTGTGTAGTGAAACCCTGTCTCAAAAAGACTAAAACAAACAAACAAACAAATAGACAGGTTTATAAAACTCCCAGTGGTTGGTTGATGAGGCCTGTCATACAGAAGGCATCAGGCAACGTGAGCAGCAGAGCTCACCTTGTGACTTCATGTTTCGTGAGTCTGAAGTGGAAAAGTACAGCGCCGACACCAGCTGCTTGCTTTCCTCTTACCCGGTGATCTATCGGTTCAGGTACTTTATGAAATTCTCTAATCCTGCTTTGTTGTCGAAGCTTTTGAATCTTAAAGTGCAGCCACTTGTCAGTCTCTCTGGTTTGGAATACTCCCGGACCATGGAAAGTGAGGGCTAATTAGGGAGAGTGAAGTAGTCCTTGGTGGAAAAGGGCCCGTCAATCCCGCATGGGTTTCTTTCGGTTCTGAGTGCTCTGTGAGTGTTGGGGTGTAGTCCCCATGCACATCTGCTGCTTGTGACTGAGTAATTATCATTTTATCTGAACAGCCCACATGTGTGCTGGGGACAGAAGTGGATCACAAGTTACAGCCCAGGAAGAAGAAGGAAGCAGCTGATATAAAGTACACAAAGCAGCGTCTGCCCGCTGTGACATATGCAGGTGCACACACCGGTCCTCCAGGTCATTTCCTACAAAGTCTCTGAGTTTTGAACATGGGCTTCCCTCACTTCAGACTGGTGTGAAAAACTTTTATCAGAAAAGATGAAACTTTGGCTGGCTGTGATGGTGCACAACTGCAATCCTAGCACTCTGGGAGGCTGAGGCAGGAGGATGGAAAGCTGGAGCCCAGCCTGGGCAATTTATAGACTTAGTGATAACCTGTTTCAAATTTCAAAAGAAAAACATGGCTGAGGATGAAGCTCAGTGTGTGAAGGTTCTGGGTTCAATCCCCAGTTTGGAAGAAAGGAGTAAGAAAGGAAGACAGGAAAAGGGGAGGGAGAGGGGAAGGAAAGAAAGAAGGGAGGGAGAGAGAGAGAGAGAGAGAGACAGAGACAGAGAGAGACAGAGAGAGACAGAGAGACAGAGAGAGAGAGAGAGAGAGAGAGAGAGAGAGAGAGAGAGAGAGAGAGAGAGAGAGAGAGAGAGAGAGAGGAAAGCAAGCAACCTTATGTTATTATGTTATTCACTTCTGGTCCGGATGTGAGCACTGGGTCCGGTTTACTCTGAGGCCTCGGCACCGGCCGACTCAGGCAGCAGGACCCCAGGCCAGGCCATGTGTTGCTGCTCCCTGTTGGCTTCCATCCTGCTTTCTGGGTGATCACGTCAGCCTCTCAGGAGCAGAGCACAAACACCGACCCACGTGACGCCGCACACGTGTCAGAACACTAACGGCTCTAACGTCCCTCCATCCCGGGAAGCACGCATCGCCGGCTCGTCCTTGTACCATTCTGTCATCAGGACATCTTTCCTCTCCTGCCGGTCTCTGTCAGCTGCTGTTCCCTGGATTATTCATAACCTCACAAGTAGCTCAGCAGTGGCTGTGGTGGTGTTTAATCAGTTTTGTACAAGGCTGGGTTTTTTTTTTTTTAAATTTGAATACAAGACTTGTAATGAGGCAGAGCATGGCTGTGACAGCAGGGCGGGCGGAGGCTGACCCGGCAGCATCCGAGGGTGGGAAGGAAGGCTGGGCTGGGGCTTGGGCTGGAGAATGGAGTGTGCCCTTAGCACGTGCCATTGCGTGTGGCTGAGCCTCAGCGCCAGAGCTGGGCCGGTGAGGGTGACACCTCTGGCGCTCAGCCCGGAGCCCACGAAGGCTGTCTGCGCCTCCCAGCGGCAGCACTTGCCTCTCCTGTGCGTCTGCGTGTCTTGCTGCCACTTCCCAGGGCCCATGACTTCCTGGGAATGTCCAAGACTTGCAGACTGGCTGCCACACACACGCAGAAATGGGGGGCCAGGACTGTTTGTGTCTCCTTTTAGGAATCCCTGGCTTTTACCCAATGACAACATGATACAGAAGAATAAAACCTAAGCCAGGCATGAGGGTACACACCTGGAATCACAGCCCTATGGGAGGCTGAGGCGGGAGGATCACAAGTTACAGCCCAGACGAAGCAACTTAGAGACTTACCATAACCCTGTCTCAAAAAAAAGAAAAAAAAAATTAAAAAGGTGGGGATACAGCTCAGTGCAAAGGGCCTGGCTTCCATCCCCAGTGAGGCAAACAAACAAGCAAATAAAGAAACACCCTATAAAAGCCATTTCTTGTCTTCACATAGAACAAATTCCACATGAGAAATTACTGGGACCACCCTTGAAAACTCAGCTTCTCTGGGCTTCTCCTGCCACTGTATTCCTTTCTCAAGTCCACACCTGCTTTGTGAACACACTTAGAACATTACTCACTGTTATGAGTGCATGTTTGCAGCCCACGAGGATTACACATGGCCTGGAGGTGCTGCAGGCCCAGGGCGCGGCCGCCCCCAGCTCTCAGCCCCCTTCCTATGCGTCCAACCTTGATTTCTGCTGCTTTTTAACCTTCAGTTTTTTTCTTTCCCTCCCATTTCCTCCCCCTCCCTCCATCTCCTGTTCCCTTTGCTGAGTGCACTTTCTGAAGAACCACCCGCCCATAAACCCCCGTCTCAGTCAGTATCAACTTCTAAAGAACTCTGCCAACCTTATTTACCCAGGTTTTTCAAGTTAGATAAATAGTCAATCAGCATGGAATTTATATTATATTAGTGTTTCCTATGCTGCTTTAACAATTGCTTAGTGAATTCACATGGTAAGACTTCTATGTCTTCAGTCTCCAAAGCTATGTCAGTGAGAATGGGGAGATCTGCCACTTTGTGGTTCAGATTCAAGCAAAAATAAATTGTGATTTGACCTTAGAATATGTACTACTTTCACCTTATCAGTAGCTTGAGGTGGGAGGGAATTATTATTGCATCTTACTTTTTTTATAGCACTGGAGGTACACGCTAGGCAACCATTCTACTACCGAGTTACGCTCACAGCGGCTGCTCCTCCTTTTAAGAAAAATTAAGATGGAGTTTTGCTCTTTTTCCCAGGCTGGCCTTGGACTGCAGATCCTCCTACCTCTGCTTCTGAGTATTTCAGATATCAGATATGGATATTATTGCATTTTAGAGATGTAGAAGCAGGACTCAGAAAAGACCCATCACTTGCCTGTATACCTAGAGAACTCAATTGCACCAATAACCCAAGTCCTCCAGCTCTAGGCTCAAAAGCCCTTTACCCAGAAGGGAATCTGTCAGCAAACAAATTCCTTGAAACATCCCAGGTGTCCCTCATCTGCCTGTGCTGCACTAGAGGTTTAATGCAGTGTTTAATATCTGAGAAATCTGAGCTAAGATATTCCCTGTTAGGGACTAGGGAAGCATAGATAAATAATACAGGGCTTTGCAGTATTTTAAGCTTTAATATTCAGCAGAATCTAAGCTGAAGTGATATGGAATATTTTTACTCAAGTTCCAAACTATTCCATTCACTGTGTGGGGAATACGTGGAACATAGTTCTACAAATCTTCATATGTAAATTGAGGTTCATTCATTCTCCCTTTTCTCTCTCTTTCTCCCTTATTTTTTCAGTACTAGGAATTAAACTCAAGATCTTTGTGGAGAGCTAAAACTTAAGTGTCTGTTCCTTTTAAAACATGTTTTGGGGCAAGTTAAATTACTGGCTTGCTTAACTTGGCCTCAAATATGTGATCCTCTTGCCTCAACCACACAGAATGCTGGGTCACCGGCCTGTGCCATCTCTCTGGGATCACAATCCTCTTTTTAGCCTCTTTAACAAATGAAGCTGTAAAACTGGTTTTCTACATGCTGAAGTTGAACCTAGACCTATATATCTTACCATGAACAGAACTAAAATCAAAATGGATCAAAGACCTAAACATTGAGTTCATTTTCCCCCACAGCCTCACCAGAATTTATTGGTTGATTTCTTAATGATAGCCATTTTTTCTGGAGTGAGGCAGAGTCTCAGGATTGTTTTAACTTGCATCTCTCAAATGATCAGTGATGTTGAACATTTTTTTCACATACTACTTTGCCATTTGTACTTCTGAGAACTATATATTCATTTCAGATGTCCATTTATGGATTGAGTCTTTAAATTTGGGGGATATGATATTATCAGGGTTTCTTTGTGTCAGAAATTGAACTCAGTCACTTGTGTTTGCCAGGCATGCAGTGGGCCACTGAGCTATATCCCTGGACCCTTTTTCAGTTCTCTACATGTTCTACGTATTAGTCCTTTGTCTGAAGAACAACAGGTTGAGATATTTTTCCAACTCTGTGGGTTGTCTTTTTACTCTGTTGGTAATTTCTTTTGCTGTAAGATGAGATCCCAGTTGTTGATTCTTTGCAGTATTTCCCTTGGCATTGGGAATTGGCTCATGAAATCTTTACCTATATCTACATCTTCAGGAGTTCTATCTATCCTTTCTTCCATCAGATTTAGGAGTTAGTGGCAGTGTAGACTGGTGCAACCACTACGGAATATGTAGAAAAATAAATATTAGAAGAAGTCACTGGAATATGAAACAGGTAAAACTTTTGAAGACAGGTTTAGGAAAAGACTTGAACAAAACCCCCATTGCAAGGGAATATGAAGGAAAATCAACAAATGGGATCCCATCAAATTAAAAAGGTTTCTGCACATCAAAAGAGATTTCAAGAGTGAAGAGACAACCCACAGAATGGGATAACATTGCCAGCTATTCCCCAGGTGAGTGGTAGTAGTCAGAAGATACAAAGAACTCAAAAAAGAACCCCCAGATTTGAAGACCCAACCCCAAAACTGGCACCTGAAAGGCACAGAAACTTCTCAGATGAAGAAGTACACATGGCCAATAAGTATATGAAAAAATGTTCAGCTCTGCTGGCCAATTGACAAATATAAAAGAAAACAACACTGAGCTTCCATCTCACTCCACAAAGAATGATTGTCATCAAGAAATTAACCAATAACAGACACTGGAGGGGCTACGGGGAAAAGGAACCCTTCTCCACTGTTGGTGGGAGCATAGCTTGTGCAACCACTGTGTGGAAATTAGTGTGGAGATGCTTCAGAAAAACCAGGACTAGGTTCTACTCAGCTCAGGCTTTTCCCTTCAAGGTAACTTCTGAAAGAGTTAAAATCATAATACCACAGTGATACATGCATATCCATGTTCATTGCAACATAATTTATAGCAACTAAATCTTGGAAATTGCACATACACCCATCAGTAGATGAATGGATAGTGGAAATGTGTTAATTATATACAATGGAGCACTACTCTGCCATAAAAGAGGGTGAATTTGAGATAGTTTTAGGAAAATGGAAGCATCTTGAGACCATAATCTTAAGTGAAATCAGGCACGGAAGTTTAATTATCACACTGCTTCTCTTGAGTGTGAAACAAGAATTGTAAAAAAGGAGCAAAATGGAAGATAGATATTAGCAATTAGGAAAAACACAAATGGGAATGGGAACAAGAGATGGGGGAAGGGAGGAAAAGAAGGAAAATGAGACTTGAAAGAAAAGAGGGATAAAGTGGAAGTAGTTTTGTAAATTGGGAGGGTACAAAGGGTTAGAGTCAGGGAGAGGGAAGGGTCAAAAAGAAAGAATTACGATATATTTTGTACCTATACAAATCCCCCATGGTGAATGTGATCCTTATGTACTGCAAATGTGTACTGATAAAAGTAGAATAAAGTAGAAAACATACAGAGTCACTTCGGTATCTCTATGATTTCATTTGCTCTCCAAGTCATTTGGTTTCTCCATATCAAGTTTTCTGTAGCAAAAAATGTGTGATGGTTTTAAAACACCAGTGGCAGAATGCAAGAAATATTCATCAGAAAGACTGGAAGTTGGTCAGTTAAGTTTGAAGGAAACCTCTCCTTTAAATGGAGTCTCTCGGCGGGAATAGAGCCCTCTAGGAGTTAAGCTCCCTCCAAGGCCCTTCCCCTGCTGAAAGGTGGAAAAGTCCTTCTTATAGTGGCAGCAGAAGTGATTAGCACCTCTCTGGATAACTGACAGCTGAGTGGATTTTTAAATCGGCCCAGGTGCTAAGAAGATAACGTTGCAGAAAGCATTGCTTTGCTCTGAGCCTGGCACTCCACGGAGAAGCTGTGGCCAGGCACGGGTTCCTAGGCCAAACGCGGCAAGTTCTTTTTTTATAATTTTAGTTTATTTTAAATATAAAAGAAGGAAAACATATTACCAAACAGACATCCATTTACAAAATAGCATAAGAACAATACAAGCAATACTGAATGATACACAAAGTGGTAGGAAATTAATGGTTTTTGTATTATATGTTGATATCTTCAAAGTGGTTTCTCAGGAAAACAAATAGTGGCATGCAAGATTGATCAAATAATTAATCACTAACGGATCCTTTCTGTGAAGTGAGAGAAGTCAGTAGTAAAACTATGTTAGCTATCCTGTATATACATATATACATAATTTCCCCTTCTTTCTTTTCTCTTTTCCTTCATCTCAGGTGCTTTTTACTTTTGAAAAGTTTCCTTTAGTTTCCAATGTCTATCATACCTCCTAACTTTATTCATTCTTTCAAGTCCTTACACTAGTGAGACAATATGTTGTTTATACATGTGGGTCTGATTTATTTCACTTATGAGTATGGTCTCCAGTTGTGATCATTTATCTACAAAAGCCTTGAGTTTATCTTTCTTTATAGCTGAGTAATATTCCGTTATATAAAAATACCACAACTTTTTTATCCGTTCCTCAGTGGATGGACATTTGGATTGCTTCCATGATTTAGTTATTACAAGTTGTGCTGCTATAAACATGGGTGCACGTATATCATTGTAATATGATGTTGCTTTCAGTTCTTCTGGGAAACTGCCCAGATGGGGAATAGCTGGGTTGACTGGGAGCTCTAGACCTAATTTGCTGAGGAATCTCCAAACTGATTTTCACAGTGGTTTCACCAGTCTGCATTCCCCTTATTACATGAATATGAGTTTTTTCCTTTCTTTCATAGGTAGGCTAGAGGTTTATCAATTTTATTTGTTCTTTCAAAGAACCAACAATTTGATTCATTTTTTGTAGTGTTTTCTTCATCCCAATTGCATTAATTTCTGCCCTGATCCTTTTAATCTCCTCCTTTATTTGGGCTTTGGATTTGACTTGTTCTTTTTCTAAAAGTTTGAGGTGCAGCATTAGGCTATTTATTCTCTTTCTGTTTTCCTTACCTGTGAGTTCACTGCTGTAAATTTCCCTCTGAGAATTGCTTTCATTGCATCCCAGCAATTCCAGTAAGTTCTATTTATATTTTTGTCTGTTTGTAGTTATTTTTTAATTTCTTCTGTGACCAATTAGTTGTTCAGAAGGTTTTTATTTAATTTCCAAGTGTTTATGGAGTTTTTGGAGTTCTTTTTGTCATTAATTTCCAATTTGATTGCACTGTGATCAGATAATATGCACAGGATAATTTCAATTGTTTTGCATTTAGGTAGGTATGCTCTGTGGACTAAAACATGGTCTATTTTAGAGAAAGTCCCAGGTGCAGATGAGAAAAATGGGAATTCTGATGTTGTTGGGTACAACACTCTGTATACATCTACTAAGTCCATTTGTTCACAGATTTGGCTCAGATCTGCTATTTCTTTGCTGATTTTTGTCTAGTTGACCTATCTCTTTGTGTCAAAGGGGTGTTGAGGACCCCTATTACAATAGTGATATTAATTATTTGGTTTTTCATGTCAGTTAAGATTTGTCTTATATAGTTGGATGCTCCAATATTTGGGGCATACATGTTTAGGGTTGTTATCTCTTCCTCTTTCAGTTTTCCCCTAACTGGTATGTAGTGATCTTCTTTATCTCTTTTGATTGTTTTTGGTTTGAAGTTTACATTATCTGCAAACATAATAGCTACATCTACTTTTTTCTGGGTTCGTGTTGCATGGAGAATTGTTTTCCATCTTTTGACTTTCAGGCCATGGATTTCCTCTTGAGTAAAGTGTTTTTCCTGTACAGAGCATATTGCTGGATTTTGTTTCTTAACCCACTCTGCCAGTTTATTTCTCTAGACTGGTGGATTGAGGTCATTTACATTAATGATTATAACAGATATATATTGCATTATAACTATCATGTTATTTACTTGCTGTTGGTTTCCTACTTTTTCTACCTGTTTAATTGCTTATTGTGCTTGAGGGTTCCTTTCTGTTGTTGTTCTTGAAATTGTGGCCATTTTTTTCTGCATCTAGAACATCTTTTAGTACTCTGTAAGGATGGTTTGGCACCCATGAAGTTCTTCAGCTGTTCTTTGTTGGGGAAATATTTTATTTCTCTGTTAAATTTGAAGGATAGTTTGACAGGATACATCAATCTTGACTGGAAGTTATTTTGTCTCAGGACCTGTAATACTTCACTCCAAGCTCTTCTTGACTGGATGGTTTGTGTTGAGAAGTCTGGTGTGATAAACTCTGCAAGTTGTGCTTTCTTCTGTCAGAATATGTATCTGTCACCTGTTCAGAGACTGTTCCACATTTCCCCACATCTAGGAAACAAGATGGGTGACCAGTTATTTCAAGGGAGGTCAGCATCCTCACCACGGGGAGATGTGTTTTCCTCTCGCTGCTTTTGCTCTTAATATCTTGTAATAACTTTAAGATCTTCCCAGGAAAGATACTTATGATGCAGTATGAAAGTTTGGTAAAGAGTTTTTCTTCCCCTAGAGGAACAGTTGAAATTAAATAACTTAATAAATAAATAAATAATGTTAGCATTCATTTCTTAAATATTTGAAGATACTTAGAGAAGAATTCTGGAAATATACTAAATGTCAATTACCCAGTATATATGAACTCCTATTCAAGAAAGTTTAGACTTTTTTCTCTATATATCTTTGAGGAAGATCAGTTTATTGAACATCGACAAATAGAAGTAATGAATAAAGTGCTCACATGCACAGATGCCAAACAGTAGATTTGTCCCAGGCTGGCTGCCTCAAATAAAGTGAGTTCAAAAGTCCCAAGGATGTTCAAACACTGAAAAACCAAGTGAAACAAATGCCAAGATGAACTAGTACAAAATTCATAAATCTTCTTTTTCACCATATCTCTTTCTGATTGAGTGAAATAGTAGGTAGGACAGTGATGGAGTCCTTTACATTCCTGCTTACACTCATGTGCCTTCTATTGTGATGTATTGTAAATTTTCAGAAATGCAGCACAGGAGTCAGGTAAAATATAGTTATGTGATGGTGAAATACAAGTCATGCTAACAGTGATATATTACTTATGGCCATCAAAGTGAAAACACACAGAAACTACAATATTTTCTTTTGGTGGCAAATGTAGATGTTAGTTTTACTCTTCATATGACTATGTATCATTGCATCTTTTATTGTTAAACAATCTTAAAAATAGTGTTAAAAGTTAAAGTGTTTATACTCTTTGGCCCAGCAATGATTAATTCCTAGAAATGTATGTTACAGACATGGAACAATCAATAAATGAAGATGTGTATACAAGGGACTGTCTTGTGTTATTATCCATACAGAAATATATCATAAAACATCAATAAACAATTAATTATACAAATTAAGGTACATCCATGCATTGGGAAAAAGCCATTGGAAGAAATGAATTAGAATCCTGATTATTGTAGGGAATGTGGAGCAGGCACTGGAAAAAGGAAGAGGAAGAAAATTCTGTATAACATGTTTTAATTTTTGTGATTTTTAGCATCCAAACAGGTACATGAATTTTAAATTTAGGTTCATGTGCTTGTGTATGTACTTATGTATTTAAAATACATGTGCTGATGTATCTAAACATTAAGTCAAGTGTGGAAGATGCTAACATGTTTTACCTAAAAGGGTAGGAAGAGAGGAAAGAAGAATGTAGACAAATTAAAAAGCAAAATAAATGCAAGCCCTGTGTTAGGAAATTGGATATATCCTAGAATTCCATAACTATGATGTATATATAGTTATATATATGTGAAGAAAAATGTGCAAGACATCTTTCTGACAGTTGGGGGAAGGTACTATGTACATAGTTTATTACATTAGTTCTTTATTCTAAATGACATATATTATTTGGATAAAAAGGATAAAATAATAAAGCTGAGTTCAGTCCAATGGTGTATTTGCTTGTTTATTTATTTACCTATATCCTTGTTTATTTCAGCTCTGATTTAATGCAACTTGCAATGACAAATATAGCATAACCTGAAAAACAATCTACGACATTGTAAGATGGGTATTTTAGACATAGTTCAGTTTTTTCATGAACGCTAACAGAAAAAACTTGCTTTGAGTGTCTGAGAAGTCACTCGTGACTGAAGAGTTTATGTATCCAAGCAGAACATCATCAATATTCTTATTGAGTGGGGTTGCTGATGAATTTACCTCATTTATCTCTGTGACATGGCAGAGATTTCTCCCCTTGGACAAACATTAAGGCATTGTTGAGCTTTCTCAAACTCAATAAGTCAATGGTAATTTCAGGCAAGAAAAAAGTCCTTGTTTTAATTGAATCTTAACATAGGACACCAAAAGCAGTCCATAGGATAAGAACTTAATACCATCAACTTTTCTGTCTCCAGTTTTGTTTAATTTAACACTTGAATAAACTATACAGTGGAAGCACACTGAATCAGACACATCTAACCCTCTCGGGGCATTTACAAGTTTTACTAGATGCCACAAGTTAGGGAATTGAGGGTGGGTCATCATATTTTATTTCTGAAGTTTATATGTGGGTCCTGATATTTTGTGCGTCACTAACTCTAACAAGGAATAATGGTTTTCCTGGAGGTAGTAGACATAAGAGCATTTCTAAAGCAACGCTGAAGGTACTGTAGCTTTGGGCCTAGAATTTTCAGATAGAAACTAATGGGTCTCATAAGGCAGTGTGGGGATCTAGCTCCACCTCTGAGTTCCTCTTGCTTCCCAGGGATTGAAACAGGACTGCAAGTTCTCCCTCAGCAGTTGGGGCTTTCATCCTAACATCTTAATTCGGAAGTTCCTCACAGTTGCAAAAATCATCTAGATGTTAAGCTAGGCATATTTTCTTCCAGTCCCAGGTGTAGATGTTAAGAGACAGTACCTTAGATTTTGCGGGAAAAATACCAAAAAACCTCTTAAATCATCTCACTTGGGAGTTTAGTAATATATCCCTAGTTGAGTAAAACAGAGTAAAGACCATATTCAAAATGTCAGTTAGCCTCGCAGATTTAAATCTGTCATAGCTCCATGTTTTTCTGTTTTCTATCTCCTTTTCCTTTTGAACTTTAAGCTAATTTTTTTTCTTTTAAGAGAATAAAAAAAAAAAAAACCACGTAACAATAACATAGACCAAAACAAACCAAAGCAAAAACAATAAAAATTATATGGGGTTTCAAAACCAAACCAAACCAAACCAATATATTATATATATATGTAAATAGAAGGATAGCTGGGATAATTGTCCTGCTGATGTCCAATGGTTTATTGAAAGAAGAACAGTTAATTCCCTCTCTTTGTTTTCTTTGTAGCATTTACCACGCATTTGTTGAGTTTCTATTATATGCTAGACATTGATTTAGTTACTGCTAGAGTTGGTTTCCTGCTACTGCTTGTGATCATTAATCTTAATATATCAACTTGATTGTATTATGAAACAGCAGATTGGTGGACCACACTTCTGGATGTGTCTGCTGGGTCATGGAAGGTCACTTTGGGTCTAGGTCTGGTTTCTGTTCCCTTCATTTCTGGTCTGTTCCCCTGCTCTGCTTCCTGGCCACTGTGAACCGAGCATCTTTCCTCCCCTACATGCCTCCGCCATGGTGGTCCCACTCTGGAGCAGCTCACCATGGACTGAATCCCCTCAACCATGAGCCACATTCAACCTCTCCTCCTTTAAGTATTGAGTTTCCAGTGCTGTGGTCCAGTGATGGGAAAGCTCACGGACACAGCATTATACTGTGCTTGTATTACTGCTCCAATTAATTACCACATATCTGGGGGTTAAAAAAAATGAACATTTATTCTCTTGCACTTTTAGAATCTTACACATTTACCTCAAGCCATCAGCAAGCTGTGCTCCCCAGGATCCTCTGAGGAAGAATCCCTTCCCTCTTCCCATTTCCAGTTTCAGGTGGCTGCCAATTGTCCTTGGCTGTGCCCCTACAATATGATTCTCTTCTCCACTTTTACGTCCATTTTCCCTTTGACTTTCTTTTATAAGGCCACTCATGACTCTATGTAGGGTCCACTCAAACAAAACTTTAATAATTCTCACCTAACAAGCTCCATAATCAAAGCCATAAATTCTCTTTTGCTGCATATGGTTAAATGCACATGTTACAGGAGTTAAGGTCAGGATATTGTTGGGAACCAATATTCAGTCTACCATCCTGTAGATACACAAAACCTCTAACATGTACCTACTCTCAAAGAAACTTGCCAAGACACAGGCAGACAGAAAATATGTGCCTTCACACAGTCTGACACCAGACCATATTCTTACCTAAAGTGGTTTAGAATTTTCTGTTTCCCATAATAAATTTTAGTTAAATGCATACTTGAACACATTCAGTAAAGTTAAAGTCCATCCATCAATACATGGATGCTTTTCTAACTGTGTCTGTGATAGGTTGGACAACGACCCCATAGGTTCATAGGTCTTACTCTCTGGGTCCCATGAGTGTTCCTCAACATGACAATGGAGACTTTTTAGCTGTGGTTCAGTTAAGAATTTTGAAATGATGCGATCCGATTGAATTATTTGAGCTGTGTCTCGATGGAATCACAACAGCATTCTAGGGAGTAAGGTAGGGGGAGGTTTGAAGGCAGAAGAAGGGAAAGTGAAATTGTACTGGAAGAATGTGAAGATTCAAGAGCTGCTGGCTCTGATGATGGAGGAATGAGCCATGAACCAAAGGACACAAGAGATGCAGTGTTAGAAGCTCTGTGTGGGGGACGAAAGTTAGGCAAAGGCTTCATCTCTGAGCTTGTTTGGTTAATTCATTAGAAGAGCTGTGGCAAAATGATGCTGTGCTCTTAGGATAGGGCTGAAAGCACTCTGGGAGGGCTGTAGCAGAGGTGCTACTGAGCTGTGAGATTATAGGCAGGACCAGAGCTGCTGTGGAATGTGTTCTGATGCCCATAGTCCCTCTGTGGAGCTTTCGAAGCAGAACTTTCTTTCGTGTTCCTACCTGAAACAAACTCCTAGCTGGTTATGGTGGTACACAGCTGTAATCTCTCAGGCAGGAGAATCTTAAGTTTGAATCAAGCTTGGGCACCTTAATGACTTAGCAAGACTTTGTCTAAAAATAAAATAAATTAAAAGGTGAGGGGGGCAGAGGGTATAGTTCAGTTTGAAGGCCTGGGTTTAATCCCCAATACAAAGAAATCCTACGCTTCATCTTTTTTAAAATCAGATTTACTGGTACATTGTAGACACACATAGCAATCACGCTCATCACAGGGGATTCGCACCGGCACGTGACATAGCGTGTTTCTTTTCATTTCTGCCGTTCCCGTCCCCTCCCATCAGCCAGTTCTCCCCGGCCCACTGACAAGAGCTTTGTTTCCAGGTTCTCCTTCTCTCTTTTTAACCTTCTCTTCCTTCCTCTGCTCCTTCCCCTCCCTTATTCCCCTCCCAATTTGTGCATTTTTCTTCCTGTTTCACAACATCTACTATATATCTTAGTCCTTATTTACACGTTCATTTTCTCACACCAGAGAAACATTGCGATATTTGCACCTGCCCTTTACTTACCCATCTACACATTATATCCAAATATACAGTAAAACCTATCATATCCGGAAAATATAATTGCATACTTCACATATTCCTCAGTAGGGTTCTCAGGCCCAAACTGTCCCATAAGGAGGCAGTCTAGCTGCCCTGCACAGAGTTGCAGGTCCCGTTTCTAATCCGTGGTACACCCGGGGACACACACTGTGTTCAGTGTTCATGTCTCAGGGTCCACCTTTTTTAAAAGACAACTCCTCCGGGTTTCTGTTTCCATCACTTGGGACTTCGGGAGGTGCTGCCCAGTTGTTCTGTGTCCCTCAGACAGGGTCAGTCTGACTGTTTCTGATGATGGCATCTCAGGGTTACTGAGGATGATGAAGAAGCAGGGCTGTGTCCTTCCCAGCACCTCCCATTAGACGGCAGCCATGGCCAACTTAGACTTTTGGGAAGCTTGTGCAAATGGCATATGAAAATTCTTCGTATTATGTTGTAGTAGTATATAAGTCTAAATAATAAGAGAAATAAAAAGTCTCCCTCCTTAAGCGGTAAAACATCAATTAGTAAAACTTTGTCCCTTTAAATGCATGGTAAAAAAAGTTGAAAGAGTTAACGTCTCTCAACAGTAGCCTACATCTGTGGTCATAAAATCTTGGGCGACTTAATGGTGGAGATCACGAAAGAGCAGAGCATGATTGTGAGATCTAGGGGCTGGATCCGAGTTGACTCAGTGCATCTGAGGCTGAGTTGGACTCTACCACTTACTGTCAGTGCGATCTTGGACAGTACAAGGCAACAGTGGCAATTAGTCAATATTTATTCACATGCTCAATGTCCTGTGAAGATAAGCTATTTCATGCAGTCCTTACAACAGTGCAATATAAATTTAACATTACTTTTGTGTCCCTCTTAGAAGTGAATAACTAGCTTGGCATAGTATTGCATGCCTGTAATGCCAGCACCCTGGGAAATCTAGGCAGGAGAATGGCAAGTTCAAGGCCAACCTCGGCAGTTAGCAAGACAGTGCCTCAAAGTAAAAAAGGACTGAGGATGTAGCTTAGTTTGAAAGCTCTGGGTTTAATATCTAGTATCTAAATAAAAAGGAAATAACCATAGAATAAAGTAAAGTCACTTCTTCACACAGTTAGGAAGTAGTAGAGCAAGGATTTAAATCCATCTATACCCAAGTTCATGATGGAGATAGTAAACCTATCAATATCATAGGTGCCTATGATTTTGTAAAGAGGTAATTTAAATTTATGACTATCAATAAGTATAAAGTTATATGTATAAAGTTATGTAATTATAAATTGATTTACTGGTGGAAGAAAATATTCAGAGTATTTAAATAATTTTCTGAGGTAGCACAGTATGAAGTACAGCACCTATTTCCCTTATATACAACACCTTCTGCAAGTGATTGTTAAATTAAAACCCAAGGGACAGACCTATCATACAATGCAGAGTATGCACAGGTTTCAGGTGAGGACATAACTGAGTGGAAACTTCGAAGGAGAGGAAGCAGGAGCCATTTGCTTCCATGAGCACTCAACATGTTAGCTCTCCTGCTCTTGTAGTGTGTGTGTTCTGGATACGCAGGAACTATCCTGCTCTAAGAGCTTAGAGTTAGCAACCTCTTTGAGGAAAGTAGCAAGAACAATCCTCCAGACTCTGGCAGGAGACCAGTCATGGGGCCAACACTGGAAGCAATTACTAATTACAGAACCCATTTCCATTTACTTGTCTTTTGTCTCCATAATCACAAGAATGAGGGAATTGGGTTAGAGTAATTCTGATATCCTTTAATGATTAACAATTTTATTATATTCCAATATGCTTGACTATTAAATTTTCCATCAGTTTGAGCTTTTAGACCAGGCACTGAGAAATCAATCAACTAATAATTAATTTGTACTTGGTACAGTGCTAAATATTCATATTTTTCATGAATTATATAGTATTTTCACTGACAGGTCTGCATTTAAATGTGCTTTTCTCTGCACTGATTGTCATTTGCCTGATCTCTTACTGCAGTGTGCCTACTGAAGCTCTATCAAAAATCCCAGCCCTCTACAGAGTCTCAGATGATCTTGTGTTACCCTTGTCGCCCATAAGCTAAAGCATGCCCACATAAATCTTACATTTAACCTGCCCTATTAACTTCCCTATGTAATACTGAAAGATAGAAGTGAAGCACCATTGTTATTTTGATTGTTTTTATATGGAAAGTTATTCTCAAGACCTCAGGAAGAATGGAATTGCTTTGAACTTCTTCACCATATGCTTCATATTTTAGTATTAAGATAAGAAACCAGCACAAGACAGTCTGTGAGAATATGAGGTACTTTTTCTTAATGCAGCCTGAGCATTTTTAAGTTGTGCTAACCTGAAGCTGTGATCAAAGAAACTATACCAAGATTCAACAAGAAGCAGATTGTTTATGGAATTTTAATGTAATTAATATGTTGCTTTATTCTTCAGAAATTAGTAACTAATCTAAACAACTGCTCTTTAACATGTGCTTAAACTTGAGCTTGCTTCTGAGAAATCTTCCAACTGAAAGTTTAAACCAAGGTTAATAATCTTCCAGAAGTTACACTTCATGATTAATGGAAAATTTCAGTGCTAATTTTGTACTTTATTTATATGAAGTGAAGCCTACTCAATAATAGAGCTTCTAAGAGGATGATCGCAACTGGGGAAGAGTATATTTTAACAAAGGATCATTGATACCATGTTTCATAGACAGGATATTTGCATAAACCTAAACACTGGAGCACAGGAACAGAGGAATTCAGAGAAGACAGCAACAAGTTTTGTGTCGAATTTGCTGTCATCCGGCGAGAGAAAGAAAATGCGCATGAATAAGCTGAAGGAGACTGTGTCCCATAACGTGAGGGGCTTGTGAAGTATTTTCGATTGCTCGGCAGAAAGTACAGTGGCACTGCTTTTATGCGGTAGATGAGGAAAAGCTTTACAAGTAGGGAAATATTTGTGTTGGCTCTTGGAAAATACAAAGGGCTGATAAAAAATGACCTCGTACAGAGAATAATTATTATAATAAAAGCCATGTAGGCTTTAATTGACCTCAAAATACTTACCTTTGCTTTACACAGTTGTCCCGTTGTTATTGTCACGTTCTGAAGCAGCTCTGGAAATCCTCTTTCCTAGATGTTATAAGAAACATAGTGAATGCTGCTGCTAAGTGCCAATCAGTGAAAAGCAAGTTCACAGAAACGTTGCACTGCGTCCTCACCCACCTCAGTCACCAGATCTGGCACCGTGTAACTCCTGACTCTTCCCCACAGTCACAATGACCATGAAAGGGCAACATTTTTAATCCATTCAGGACATCGAGGCAGCCAGGACAGTGCAGCTAAGGACACTCAGGACAGAGGATGCAGAGCTGCTGCAGGAGGCAGCAAGGATGATAAGATGACTGTGTTGGAAGTGAAGGGGAGGATTTCAAGGAAGATTAATGGCCATGTGTCACGAAAGTTAGTTTTTTAAATTAAACATTCACTGTGTTTGTTTATCATACTTCATACATCAAATGTAGACACAGAAAATTCAGGGTAAACTTACCTGAAGGAGAATGCATAGTTTAAAAACAGTACAAAGGGAAACAAGTTTAGCATATGATTTGAAAATTGGGAATAGCTTAATTTTATTAGAACAGAGATTAGAGTTCTAGGGGAAAAAGGTAACTAGATGGGAGCAGAACCCAAGAAACAGAAGGAATGAACTCCAGCCCAAACTTTAGCCCCACTTTCCTGATAGTGTTCAGTTGGAAATACATATTTAATAGGCAAAAAAGAAGCAAAATGTACAGAACCAGAGGGTAACTGGAAGCTATTGGTAAGATGTCATTGGGCTAATGCGGTGCTTCCCCTAGAGCAACCTTCTTAATGCAACTCAGAGAAGGATGAATGTCTTTTTAATACTCTTGCAGGTGGAAAGAGCACAGAAAAAGCAAACAGCAAACACCGGGATTGTGATTACTTGCAACCCAGTGTCAGGGGAATTGCTTGGAGTGTCGAGTTTTTCTTTTTGAAAGATGTCCAGTGAGAGGAAAAGTTGGAGTGCAATTTGAGGAGGAGAAAAAGTTTTGTGAATTCCGTCATCACTTCATTTTGTCTCTATGCAAAGAAAATAGCATCTTATGTTCCAAGTCACAGAACATTGTCCTCAGATAGTTCCTCCCTGCAGTCACCACCACCAATTTCTGTCAAGATGTTTATGGTATCTGTGGGTCGACTTCAGAAACTAACAAAAAATGTTAGGAGGAAGGAAACATTTAAGTGAGCTGCTGATATACTTTGGCCCCCTTTACCAACTTCAAGTGTTGCTTGAAAATTTTGTATTATTGCAGTATTATATCTGTCTGATAGCTTGAAAGATCTATGAGAGAATATCAAATTGAATTGTATTGTTCTTCAAATAGCTGGGAAAGATGATGTTGGAGAATGCTTACTTTTTTTTTTTTTTTTTTTTTTTTTTTGGAGAATGCTTACTTGAAGTTCAAACTTCATTGGATTACAGAGTTGCCAAGGTTAGGGAAAAATCCCTAACTATTCTTATTTTTCTTACTTTGTTGTATAACCACCCATACTGACATTGCTTTTCCTATGGAGAGTGATTTTTTTAGGCAAACTTATGATGGATATGTTTTCATGATTAAAATGAGTACTTTTTAACCTTAGGCGATGGCAGATGGGCGCATAAATATGAGGCAGAAATTCAGCCAAGGGCTGACTTGTTCCCATTTTAATCCTTTTTTCTTCTTAAACATTTTCCCGCAGTAGAATCTTAAGAACTTTAGATTCTATGATTTAAATTCTTCCAAATCCCTGTATTTAATTTTGGCAATGACAGAAGCTGTTGAATTTACTCAGGGGTATTATTTACCTTGTCTGTCTACTTCTGGTGTTTGTGTGTTATGCATGTCCTGACTATTATAACCCCAGCTACATGTCTTCTCTTAGAAATACCAGGAGGAATTATTTTACTTGGGAAGGTTTAAGGACACCTAGGAATAACTAAAAACAGTCTTTATGTTATATGGGACCCCTTTTGTGTGTGATGTCTTTTACTGGTTTTGTCGCAGTGGCTGAATGAATAAACCACATAATGTTTTCCGGATAATCTAGAAGGAGATTTGGAGGCATTGTTCATGAAAGAGCCTGAAGTGAAAAGAACTAAATTCCATGGTAGAACAACACAACACATATTTGGCAGCACTAATTTAGCAGAGATTTATACAACAAATGAGAGTGTAATACAACAATCACAGGAATGCAGTTCCAATGTTCAATTTCTCTTTGGAGGGTGTTATGGTTGATACATTGTGTCAACTCGGGAGGCTAGAGGTTTAGCTGAGTGAATCAGCAGGAAGCCAAGGTGCTTACTTTGTACACATCCTAAGTCTGTGGAAGAGGAGGGCATGGAGATTATGTGAAAGGTTCACGACCCCTGGGTGGGGGTATCCTGTTTACAACGTAAGGGAAAGAAGGAGGCTGCTTGCAGCCATTCTTCCCTTTTGCTGTTTGTTTTTGCTGTGCTCTGCTCCCATGAACAGTTTGCCCTCCGCCATGTGCCACTCTGCCTCAGAACCAGCCAAGTATGGACTGAAACCTCCATGAACTGTAAGCTAAAGAAACTTTTCCTTCTTTCATTTTGGGCGTTGGGTATTTTGTCTCAGCAATGAGAGAAAAGTAACCAAGACAAAGGGCTAATTATGAATGTGCAGAGCAGTACCTTTTCTTTCATGTGGTCTAGATCTTGCATTTTTCCACATTGTTCTGAACAGTTTTGCTTTTCCTCCACATTATCATATTCTGATGCATGCTAAATTGCTACTGTGGCTGATGTTAAATCTTAATTGCTGTGATGCTTGACTTCCTGTAATTGTTTAGGGATCAGAAATTTGCAAGTGGAGGTGCTCTGGCTCTCATGAACTCTGGTGCTCTGAATCACTTTGACTGGGGTCTGAGTCACTTGTGTTCAAACCTTCACATACATTTCCTCAAATACATTCAAATGATGGAAAATTTCTCCCCTCTTTGAGCTTCAGATTTGACATTCCCATGGTATTAAACACAGGCAGAGGAACTATCTTCTGACTGAGACTATATTGCATTCTTCATGTTCTGAACACCCTCCACTCTCTGCTTACTGCCTTAACCATTATCACCTAAGTTGTGGAAAGGTGCTGAGGGGAAGGGAGAGAAGGTTGCTGGCTGAGCACATGAGAGCTCCAGTTGTGAGTGCAGAGGAGAAAGGCTGGCACGTGCCTGACATGTCTCTTAGGTATTGTTATGGTTTCCACTGAAGGGTCCCTAGAAGTATCCCTCCCCACCTCCCATGCTCAGAGGTGGGGCTTTTTAGAGGCAACCACATCATGGTGGTGCTACCCTCATCAGAGGAAGATTACACTGGTGAGTTTGTAGATGTGTGGGTTGTAAAGGGGTCGGGCCCATGTAGACAGTGGGAAATTAGGGGTGTGCTTTGGACAGGTGTAACCTGTCTCCAGATCTTTCCTTTTCACCTGCTCTCTCTTTCTTGGTCGCCATGAGGTAAACAGCTGTTTTCTGCTATGCCTTGTGCCATGTTGTTTCTGCCTTGGAGAGCGTGGACTGAAATCTCTGGAGCAGTGAGCTGCCATACGCTGTCCTGTTTTAAGTTGTGGCACGTCAGGTATTGTGTTGCTGCAGTAAAAAGCTGACCAAAACAGATGTCCAACTGGAAATGCTACATGGAAATTACATATATATGGGCTGGGGATATAGCTCAGTGGAATAAGCGCTTGCCTAGCAAGCGCAGGGTCCTGAGTTCGATCCCCGGTACCGCAAAAAAAAAAAAAAAAAAAGAAATTACATATATAAGTGACAGACTAGGCAATAATTTGGATTGAATTAGGAGTCATTGGAATATATAGATATTCAAAGAAACGCAAAAGGAGCATGTTTTAAGCAGGAAACATCAAAGGAGAAAGGCCAGAGAAGATAGCTAAAAATGTATGCAAAAACAATGCATAAGATTATGAATATGTATGATGAATTTATATATTTATATTGGCATGAAAGCTTATTTTTGAAATTTTTAAAGGAAAAAGATCAGGAAAGTGGGGAATAAACTTTATTTGGATTAGCCTTGACTGTGGAGACTCAGTAGTACTGAACTTACTGGAGTGCTCTATGAAGGGGTGGGATCCTTAGCATGCCTGGACTCTGTGGTAATGAGCTGGATTACAGCAGGCTGCTATTGTGTAACTGGTGCTTATTTATATTCTATAGGAAGGGGAAGGCCAGCTTCACCAACTGGAACTTTAAGTAATTTTTCTGTTTTTGAAGCACCAAAATCATCTTCCTTGTATTATTCATTCAATAGCTTTTTCTCCATCTGAAGGGAAATGTCTTGGCAAGTGTGATTGCGCTTCCATTTTCTTTCTTGTTTATTCCTTTCACATGATGAATTGCAGGGACTGTGCTGAACTCCCTTGAAATTGAAAAGTCAGCCTATGTGAATGCTTGGAAACAAAGGTTTCAACTATAGTAAGTCTGTAGCTATGTAGCTGGGAGAATGTGCAGGAACACAGCAGTAGATCAGACTTTTATGGGAACATCAAGGTTCATTTACGTACTTTCAACACTGTTGGGTTGGGGGGTCAATCAGTTATATAAAATGATTATCACCCACCCCCAGATTACTTGATGCATCCCATGTAGTTTGAAGAGGTCACTCCTAAAACAATTTTTCTTTCAAAATGCAGCAAGATAAAACAAAGATAAGTCTGTGTTTCTCCCTGTTTTTATCTGTACAGAGATAAAATGCTTCTGTTTTTCAAAACTGGCCTCCAAGCCCTTCTGTACCACTTGGTGATCCTTGACTGTATTCAGAAAAATTTAACATGAATTGTTTATGAATTGAAACATGTTAATTTTAGGTTTCTTGTTGGGATTATAGCATTATAGTTACCCCCCACCTCCAAAATCTATTCCCAGTAGATATATTTATGAGTGCAGAAGTATGAAATCTAGAACTTGCTTATATACATTTTTACATACATACATAAGCACACACATACAGGTAGAGAGGAATATACAATGCTATGTAGTGAAACGTTAAAAACTGAGGAGTATAAAAATATTGGTGAAGGGATCATCACTATTGTAAATTCTTTCAATACTATTATAAATTTGAGATTCTTAAAATGGGATATATACGCGCCTCTTACTATAAATGATCCTAGTGACCCTAACTGCAGTGTTTGGACTTTACTAAACACTGTTATATATTATAGGTTCTTCTGCATAGCAAAGGAAACAATCCACGGAATGAAGGGACAGCATACAGATTGGGAGAAAATGTTTAGAGTCTATACATGTAAAAAGGGATTAATAATCCCTTAAGAATATGTAAGGAACACAAATACTTTAACAACAAACACTCCAAATAATCTGATTTGGTAATACACTTAAGAAAGAAAGCATTAAAATAGCATCTAAATCAATGAAAATGTTCACCATCACTGATCCTCAGTGAAATACAAATCAAAACCAAAAAAAGATATCATATCACTCCATCAAGAATAGGTGTATCAGAACACCAAAAGTAACGCAGCTGGGTGGGGTTGTGGAAAAAAGAGAACACTAATACACTGTTGGTGGAAATGGAAATTAGTACAATTGCAGAAAACAATGCGGAGGACCCTCAACAGTTAAAAATAGAATTCTCACTTGATCCAGCTATTATCTATCCCTATCTATCTGTCTGTCTGTCTATCTATCTATCTATCTATCTATCTCCAAAGGAAATGGCATCAATATGGTGAAGAGACAGACGTCTGCATTCTAATGTTTATTACAGTATTATTCAAATATATACAAACTATAGAATTAACTGAGATGTCCCTTCACTGGATGAATAGATGAAGAAAATTTATATACATGGAATGATAAAAATATAGAGAAGCTATGAAAGTTTAAACTAAAAAAAAATATGATAAAAGACACATTGCCATGAATCCTTCTTAAAATCCTCCCCTTCACCTCATACCCTCATCCCATTATTCTTATAGGAAGGAATTTTTTTTTTTTTTTTTTTGCGGTACTGGGGATCGAACTCAGGACCCTGCGCTTGCTAGGCAAGCGCTTATTCCACTGAGCTATATCCCCAGCCCCCATCCCATTATTCTTACCACTTTCTGAAACAGTTCTGGAAGTTCTGTTTCCTGAGAGTCATTACCTAGGCTGTGTGGCTGCCTTAATGTTGTGAATCAGTTGAAAAAGTCTCAATGGTCATTTGGAACTTGGGGAAGAGCCAGAGGCTGCGTGGTACCAGACCTTGTGAATCAGTGCGCAAGGATGGACCATGATATTTTCACAAGCTTGCATTTACATTTGAACACACTTGGCAGCTGTATTCACTATGATTGTGATTATAGTTCAGAAAGAGAAGAAAGAGGATTTCCAGCACTGCTTCAGGAAATGGCTACAGTGATGGGTAAGTGTGTTCAAAATTAGGAAGAGGACTTTGAGGGGGGTTTGGCAGTGTGTCTTTTACAGTAATACCTTTTTAATATATGTATATACTTTACATTGTGATCACATCTCATATAGATATGAGATGTGATCTCATATCTATATGAGAGTACTTCTCAAGGAAGTACTCTTACATCATGCAAAAGAATATCATTTCAATAACATGGCTGGAACTGAAGGTTGTTATGATAAAGCAAATAAACCAGACACGGAAGGACAAACATTACTTTGTCCCACCTGTATTTGGGAAATCCAAACAGATGTAACCTCATAGAAGGTAAACTGAGGAGAATAAAGTAGAAAGGAGAGTGGGGCAGGCTTACAGTTAGTACCATATTATACTGAGATAAGAGAAGTAAAGTTTAGGGTTTTATTGCACTGTAGGGTGACTAGGTAATGGTAATATTTTCTATATTTGAAATAGTTCTAAAACTGCTTTTTGAATGGTTTTATCACAAAGAAACTGTTTTAGTTACTTTTCTTTCATTGCTGAGACAAAATATCTGATACCCAAAGTTAAAGGACAAAAAGTTTATTTAGCTTATAGTTTGTGGAGCTTTCATAATCAGCTGGCTCCAAGGTAGTGGGGCATGGCTGAGGGACAACTGTGTAAGGTAGTGGAAGACAGCAAGAGAAACGAGCAAAATGGGGATAAGCCTCTTTTCCTCCCTTATATTATATGTCGGCTACCTGCCCTAGGGTAGATGTAGCACTCACCATTTCTGTGCCCTCCTCTTGCCCAGGATCAGGATGTTTACAAAGTGAGAACCCTGGGCCCCTGCTGAATTACTTAGCTATACTTCTAAATTTCTCAAATTGACACAGTGAATCAAATATTACAACATCCTGGAGTATAAACAGCTGTCCTCGGGCACGTCCTTTGCAGCCCAGGATGTGGAACTGCAGAGTCACTTAGTTAAGCTTCTAAACTTTTCAGATTGACACAATATATTAACTATTACATAAATACTAAATAAGGAGTTAGATATACTTACCTTGATTTTTACATTATATAATGTATACAGGCATGAAAACATCACACATACTCTATACATGTGTATAATTTTATGAGCCAATTGAAGTAAATTTATTGAAAAAAGGTGTTCTCCCTGTTAACTTGTTTATAAATCCTAATTTTGGCTTAAAATTTCCGTTCTTATTTACTTATTATTTTTAGCAATAATTATAACTTTAAATCAAATATCAACAACAAAAAACAATTCAAGTTATTAAGTTTGTTAAATATTCAAATAATAAATATGTTAAATATTCAAATAATAAAATTTTGTTATAGTTTTTGACAATGGCATGAGTCTGTATGCTTTTTGAGAAACATACATTCAAATTAAATAAGACAACCTTGGGGCTGGGGATATAGCTCAGTGGAATAAGCGCAGGGTCCTGAGTTCGATCCCCAGTACTGCAAAAAAAAAAAAAAAAAAAAAAAGACAACCTTGTTTAAATGTTGGAAATTTGAAGAGAAATTTATATATACTCCACACACTATGACAGTAAAAGAGGTTTTGGAAAATACACTCCCATGGCAGTGTTTTAAAGATTTGTTTAGTAGTCTCTTTGGTGGTCAGAGGATAGACATGTTTGTCATGGGAAAGAGTTGCTATGAACTTCAGTTTGTTTGGATAGCAGTTTTCCTTGGTGTTATTCATTTATTCAGCAGATTCTCATTAGCAAAGTCAAATAAATTATTGTGGATGTGTATTGTGGGAAGAGGTGAGGTAGTCCTAGAGATACACTTTGCCACTTCGTATCATTGAATGTCTTAATTCCAATTTCTGCAGTTTGTGGTTTATTCTTTACTCATGTATGTACTTTCTAGACACTAAGTTGTAAACTAATTTATACAGATCCTGGGTTGCCCGGTGTAGTTGTCCAGTGACTTCAGGGCAACACGGTGTTCTCTGCCATAATTGCTGCCTCTTAAGTGAAGGAGCTGCTTAGCGGCTGACTCGCCTACACACTCTCTTCACTCCTTTTTTCCTCCCTTCATGAAGTACTCATTGAATATTTAAAGTTAGAAAACAACACTTAGAAAAAAAATTAGGGAGAGACACCAGGCCTAGCAAGATTAAAATATATAACTATAATAATTTTTACTGTGCACGCTGACATAAAAAGCAGGAAAGTCAATAAAGTTAGAGGCTAACATTAAGATGGATTGCATAGCTCAATAGCTGAGCATGATGTGGAAAATCTTGATTATTTAATAAAATACTCAATTACTATAGTATTAATTGTACTGGTTAATTTTCTACTAGTTTTGTGGAAATTAAACAAATACGTTTAGATTCCCACATAACAAAAAATGACAAAGCAAATTCTAGAAGAGTTAAAACATTAAACATAAAAGAAGACTCAAATAATTTAAGAATACAGGAAAGAATTTGTGTTAAATCCGGCAGGCTCATGGGAATTTATACTGAAGTCGAACTGATTTCTTTGTGTAAAAGCTAATAGAAAAAAATTGAAAAGAGAAACAATAAATACTATTTAATTGAATAAATACTCCTTGATACTTTAAAAACGTAAAGATAATAAGAAATTGGCTAAATATTTACAGCCAGTAGAAAAAACAAAGAATTAATATTATTAAAGTCACAAATTAAGAAAAATGTGTCAGCAACAAATTCATACAAATATTACTTTGCCTTAAATATCTCCTTAAAAGAGCTGCAAAGAAGAAGATGACTTAGAAACTTGTGGTCTTAGTCAGTTCTTCCTTGTTGCTGAGACAAAATGCCTGAAACATAAAATTAAGGAAGGAAGTATTTAGCTCACAGTTTGTAGAGGTTTCAGTCAATAATCGGCAGGCTCCAAAGCAGGGTAGCGTGACAGAGGGACAGCAGTTCATGGCGGTGGGAGAGAACTAAAGCATCAAGAGCCAAGAAAGGGAGGTGCCAGCCTCTCCCTCCCTTGTGTGCGGGCGACCTGCCCAAATGCAAGTGTAGCACTCACATCATGAAAGATCCTTGTCCTGTATCTTTCTTTCAGTACTTGTAAACGATAGGATTCACTAGTTTAGCCACTGATATTGTTACACTGTGATTTAAAAATAAATAATAAATGGAAAAATATCCAAAAGACTTGAAAAATTTACAGTAAGATAAATGAAAATATGCTCAGAGGATGTATTTTTCAGTAAAATAAAAATATACAGCTCTATTTTAATCTCATGTTTTGATAGGCTAAAAAGCATCATATTACCTTATTAAAGATATGGGGAATATAGTATTCCTGTGGATGTGAAAGTACAAATTGGTACAAAATTTTTAGAAAGCAACTTGTCAGTAACAATCAAATATATATATATATATATATATATATATATATAACTGCTGACAAATTCTACTTTTAAGTTAAGTATCACATAGAAACAGTGTTGGGAAGGAATGTTTATTACCACTTTGGAACATTAAAACATTATAAAAATTTAAATTTCCATTAGCATATCAATCATGATACAACAGTATTGATACAGATTGAAAAAAATGATACATGATATAAACTTAGCTGTATATTCTGTAGTAGATGTTGAACATACATCACTGAATTAAAAAGTAAGTTTCAAGTCGATACATGTTGTATTACCCTCTATTTGTGTTTATGCTACGTCTATGTATCTGTCTGTCTACCTGCCTATCTACCCACCTATTCCTATCTGGGAATCTGGAAACACACACCGAGTCAGGAGAATTAACCAGTGAAAATTTCCATGTTATAATTCTACACTTCTTGTTCTGTTTTTTAACTTGCAATTTATTTGTTTATTTAAATTACCAGAGATGACTCACTTTGTTTGATCTTGTTTCAACTCAGATGAAACAAATTTTATGATTATATTAGGGAATAAAGTTCCCTCCACCCATCCTAGGTAAGTCATCTTTTTCTACGTGAGAATTTGCGTAGGTCAAAGAGCATCTGCAGTGGCAACCTTTCTGCGATCCAGGCCTGGATGCCATGCTCCACGTCTGATTGGTACATTCTCTTCTGATCTGATTTGGTTTCATTTCATTAGGAGTTATATTCAGCACATTGGTGAACTATGTTCCGATATACAGGAGCATGTGTGGCAAGAGTCTAGAGCAGGTGAAGCAGGCAGAGACTTCGTAGTTGTAAATGTGTAAACTGGAGACTAGTTAGATTTGCTGGGAAACTTTTTCTGCCATGGCCACTGTGAGACTGTCTTAATCAGAACTTCCTGAGAAAGTACTTAAAGCTTTGCATTTTCTGAGTTCTGTTGGTCAAAGGTTATTATATTTAAAATCTGTTGTTTTAACCAACTGGCTCATTCTGCCTTTCTCTCCAATCCTAGGCAAACAGCCACTTCTGTAAAGTTTCATCTTTCTCTCTCAAAATTCTTTCTTTGCTCTTAAAAAAGGGACCATTCTTGAAGGAGTTTCTTTTCTTCCAGAGAGTAATAGTCTTGCAATAGTGAAGTGGTCTCTCACAGCTGCTGCTGTGAAAATTGCTGCCGCATTTTGATGCTTTTATTTTATATTGTTGAATTTCTAACTCCAGTTTCTGTTTCTTGTTCATGGTCTTGCAGTGATATAATGTCCTTCTCATTATAAATGTGCCTTTGAGACTTGGTTGTCAAGTCCTTCTGCATGGTTTTTCAAAATTCTCCGCTGTTCTCTGATGCTGTTTGTAAGTTGCTGTCTCACAGTTTCAGAGGAAAGTTCCCACATATTCTCTCTGCTCGGCTCCCTATGGCTTCTGCAACTTCAGAGACAACCGTTCCTGTAATCTCCTCTGCTCTTTCTCTAGGTTTCGTCTTTAGGGGAGAAAGAAGAGAAATCGTTTCCTTTTTCATTTGCTGAAGAACCTTCTTAAGTTCAGCATTTTCAGTTAGGATTTGTTTTTGATGGTACTTGTAATCATTCAAGAGACTTTTATGTCTCATCTTTGTTCCTGGCTTCTGTTTTACCAGTCCTCTGGGAGCCCCCTTTTCTGTCAGCTCTGCTCACGTAGTTTAGAGAATCCATGGCTATTTTTTATTTTTCTGTTCATAACAAGTTGAAATAGTCAGTCCTTTAGTTTATTATAGTCATGCTCTTTTCTTTTTTGTACCATGATTATACTGAGTAGCTTGACTTGTAATGGTATTTTTGTAATTTTTGTACCTCATCCTTCTTATTTTTAGGAGCTGGTGCAAATTCCTGTTCATGCATTGCGACTGTGTGTCTCTCTCCTGAAGCTCAGTAATTTCCCTCCTGGAGGTTTCCAGTTGTTCCTTCAGTTTTGCGTAGCAGCTCTGCAGACGGTCCATCACTTCCCGCTTTCAGATTCTGTTTTTCCACATTTTCTTGAGCTAGGAGATTCTTCCACTGAAGTACAAGTAGCTCTTTCATATGATTTAAAACAGCAACTGTATTTTACTCTTTCTTTGGTTCTTTACTTTTAGGTTCTTCATATAATGAAGGAAACCCAAAAGTAGTCAATTCCTGATCAAGATAGGAAATACTTGGTTCAGTATTCTCTTCTGTGCAGAAGGCACTGAAAAAACTGTGCATTTTTTGATAAAGTTATTAAAGAACGTAGCACTTGCTATGAGTATAAACTTGATGGAGACGTCTTTGTTTCTGAGTTTACTGAGAGATACTTTTGCTTTCCGAGGAACTAACTCAGTACTGAGATGTGTAACCAGCTGCTATCACTTTTTTTATGTAGGAATCTCCTTAAAAGCAAGTGACAGAATAACTACATCGTCACCAGGTCAGGAGAGGCAAGGAGCACTGTATAGCCTGGGCTGTGGGCTCCTGCCTCCCTCCCACCGAGCCTGGCCACCTTTCCTTGCAATTCATAATAGAAATAAAAAGGAAAGAACAAGATATTCTGAGAAGAAAATTGAGACATTGTAATTAAAGGTTACACTGTCCAATATAAGGAAGAAAATTCTAACATATATACAGAATACATAATTCTAGTCTGCAACTATGTAAAGCAAACATATAATACTAAGTATCAGCACAAAATTACAGAAGAATAAATACTTGGGTGTTAAATTTACTTATTTCTGGGATCTAAGAGTTGAAAATTATGGATATTTTTCTTGTGTTTCCTAAATATTGCATAATGAGCCAGGATATATATATATATATAACATTTGGTGAAGGTAAAAAGTTTGTAAAATAATTTACATGAAGTGCTGTTTTAAGTAGTGGGAGATAAAAATAAATGATTAATATTCACAAACAGAATCTGCATTTCCTCAAGAAGCTTGCCCTGGGTAATGGTTCCCAGTATTGACTCTGGAGCCAGGTTTTTTGGGATCACCGTCCATGAAGTCACGTCCATAAGTGTAAATATGTAAATGTCCTGCAGTTACCATGAGAACCACAAAGGAGGAGAAAGGAACCAAACCCTATTACCCCCATTTTATTCTCTTGAAGCTGTGGGGGTCCAAGTCTGAAATCCGCATAGCTGGGTCAAAGCCAAAGACAGGCAGAGTGGTGCTCTCCCTGGAAGGCCCAGGAGAGAAGCAGATTCCTGGATGTTTCCAGATTTTGGAGGCGCATTCCTCGTGTGCTTGCTTCTTGCCCCAGCCGCCACTGTCAAACCCAGTAAGTTGCATCTTGTCTCTGGTATTCTCAGCTTGCCTTCTGTCTCTTTATATTATAAATGCCCTGGCTTCTTTTTACAAGGATGCTTGTATACTATATTAAGTGCTCACTTATGTAATACAAAATAATCTCCCTATCTCAACTTCCTCAGCTAAATCAGAGCTGCTGGCCTCTTTCCCACATGAGGTAACATTCACAGGCTCTGGCATTAGGATGGAGCTATCCTTAAGGACCACTGTCCAGTTTACTGCGGTACAAATCCACTGGGGGCAGAGTCTTGGCCGCAGTAAATGTGTGATAAATGTTCATCACTCAAGGGAATTTGCAGCAAGGATGACGGAAAGGTGCAGGGAAGTACTAATGAAGGGCATGGGAGTTTAAAGGACACAAATGTCTCTTTCGGCTGATGACAACATAGGTGCACAGGACAGTAGCGGATACTGTTGTGGGTAAGTGTTCACGAAGACTGGGGACCCCAAACCGAAGGGCTACGTGATCCCCCCATTCCCCCGCCCGTCCGTCACCCTGTTCCCACAACCATTTGTGCTCGGAAGAACAAGCTGCCATGATGTGTTTACGTGGCTTTCATTTCTCTCTGTGTGACTAAGTTCTTTGACATTTCTGAGTATTAACTTCTTCCTGTGCAAGGGTGAAATAGAAGGACTTCTCTTATAGTTTTAAGATTAAATAAATTAATGGATGAGGAACTATTTTATACAAGCCACCTTAGTCCACGCATATTAGTCTATACTGCAACTGAGTGGTTAAGGTGCATCTTTAAAAATTAAGATTTTTTAAGCTGAGCTAGTCCATGTGCCCAGGTCAATACTTTGGCCCCATCCTGAACACCAAAGCATTTTCAATAGAACCAGATTTCGTACATTATTTCTGGGCCTCTTGAGGGGCCAAAGTCCAGCTACTTTCTGGCTTTTGCTCCATTCCTTCTATAACTTGGAGGGTTTTTTGTGTTTTCTGTAGGCTGGACTATATGCCCTCCTAATTTGGCCAAATATGAGTAAGCTTTTGCTTTTCCGTTTTCTGTGACTTTCTCCTGTTCTTGGTGGAAGATCTGTGAAGGAATCCAGATAATCAAAGCCTAGATTCAGAACTCTGATCCCTTCACAGCACTGTTTATCCTCACGTTATTACTACATTATGGAAACACAGTCATTCCCAGGCATACTGCGACAGTTAGCTTTAGGGTGTGATCAAATTGAACATTCACTTTCCCGAAGGTCCAGCCCATTGCAGAAGCAGGTAAAAAGATACTGTGTTTGTGAAAGTCTGCTTCAGTTCACAGCTGAGGCAATGGATTCAGCCAGTCGTCAGATATGGGCGAAAGTAAAAATCTGCCTTGAAGTAATCTACTGTGTCAACAGAACTCAAAATGAGAATGAAGTAATCACTGTATTCCTTATTTGATCTCTTCCTATATTTTCTTTCCTATCTTAAAACTAAAATATTTTCATCAGGACTTATTCCATTACTGCTGCAAAGTCTTCACATTTATTTTCAGTTTTTTCCTTCACAATTTTCTCGTCTAAGACTTAAACGATTCCCTCATGAATTTCTTCGGGAGAAAGTGGCTTTCTTGTCTCAGTGGGTGGCTCAAGGCACCTTCAGTTTCTTAGATCTTTCTGAAATTGTTAGACAAAAAATTATGACCTGTATACTCTGTCGATTTGGCTGAAAAGTACTTTTGTCCTTGTGGATTTTAGCAGAGGAAACCAGCTGCAGTTTTAAACTCGGGGTTGCAGTTGTTAAGAAGACAGTCTCTGATTCTCTTTGTGTAGAAATTAATGATTCCAGTTACCTTGGGGAGGTTAATGGAACGTGAGGCGTAATGAATGGTGAAGGTGATCATGGACTTACCCTGGAGCATTACAAGAGCCCAAATCAATCTTTATTTCTACAGCGCAGAGGAAAGTCCTACATTTTTCCACCTTTTTGGCCATGGCTAGTGGGGAAAAGAGTCTTGTCACATGTTAAGTGTGGATGATGGGGTGTTCTTCCCTCATCCCTAAGGAAGAAATTGATTGTGCGTACACTGGTTATGGATGGGAGGCCTTGGGTGTACTCTGTTATGCCACCTCCCTAAAGACTGGACCAAACAACATCTGTAGTTTACAGAAAACAAACAAGACTCTGCATAACTGCGGCTCAGTTCTTCTCTGATGTGTCCTGAAGCCTGTGTCCCTTGACCCAAATAATTCTGCAGCCCCATCTAGTTTCTACCAAGGAGAACATGCTGTTTATCCCACCGGGATAAATTATTAAGAGCAGAAGAAAAGATAAATTAAACCTGCTTACTAGACCCAGGCATTGGTGACAAATTGAGACTGAGTCTTGTATTTTAGTTTTTCTTAAAAAAAACCCTATAAAAGTTACATTATTGTATACTTACTCTGTTAAATAACAGATAGTGGTAAGAAAAAGTAAAGGATGATCTATAAATAAACTAATATAATTTGATACAAGAAGCAGTTTTAATGTGATATATGTGTATCATACTTAGATATTACATGAAGTTCACATAAAGATACAGGAGCTAAGCATTTTGAAGATTGAAAATATTTTCACATGGGTTGTATCATGTTAGCCTCTTCAGCAGTGAAAATCATCCCACTGCACAGAGAACTGAGGGGAAGGTGGTTCCATCTGTTGACAACCTCCGCTCCACTCAGTCAAAAGTACCATATACATCAAGCTGCTTTGGTTTTGAGATCAACATGGCAATGTGTTCTTGTGGAAGAACCTCCTGCAGGAAGGAAGGTAAGTCATAGTTGATCATTTTCTGTGCCATTGTGATTTCTTGCTCCCATGACTAAATGGGGTTTCACATTGCAGATGGAGTCTCAGAAGAAAGACGCCTGAGGTGGCAAGTAAACTGGCCACTGTGTGTAGGTTTCATAAAGCAAAGGCAAAGGGTTGTCTGGGCACCTGGGGTGTAGCTGATGGCAAAATGAGACATTTGCTGACACGAAGGTCTTTAAATACAGCAGTTACACTGTGTGAGTGAATGTGTGTGTGTGTGTGTCACATGTGGGTGTCTATAGCAGTGCAAAAACATAGTCTTGAGGATGGCCATTCCCCAAGCTTCTTTAAATACAAATTTGTGAACTGTATTGATGTGCCAACAAAGACAAAATATTCACCACTCTCTGGTGAGACACATCATTTGTTAAAGAACTTTGCATAAATATGACCCTATATGTTCAGGGGGCCCCAAGTAAATGTTTGTAAATCAATTTAACAGGTGGAAGAATCTGACCCAGTGTGATTTTACTTCATTTATTTTAAAAAATGGAGGGAAAATTCTTTTTATTGACCAAAGTCCCTGGGCATGCATGTGAGCACACACACACACACACACACACACACACAAACACACACGCACACACACACACGCACACACACAGAGAGAGAGAGAGAGAGAGAGAGAGAGAGAGAGAGAGAGAGAATTACAGCATTAGCTGTCTATGCAGTGGATGTGCAGTTCTGACAGTGAAATATAAACACTGGCAGGGAAGCCAAGGAGCAGCACATTTGATCAGGAAGGCAGGTGACAGAGGTGCCACAGTGGGCACTAGAGCACCCTCTGTCTGGGCTCAGCCACCAGCGTGCATCCCACTGGTGGCACTGCCTGTGCAGTTCTCAATGAGTTACTGCATCCTACACAAAGCAGCAAATATAGCACGTTAGGAAATGCATTGGAGAAAATTTTGCTGCTAAGCTACCTCTACCTTTCTATTCTGAAGAGGTTATCAATACGACCAGGGATGTCTCTTAAAAAATGGTTAAAATAGAGACTTTCTGGGGAAGCCAAGATAATTTTTATGAATGCTCCAAACGCTGGCAGTCAGTTGCCAATGCAGCGAGAGAACATCAGAGTCCTCCCCTGCTGCAGAAAGGTCCTTGCAGTAACACATGAGTGGGCATTAGTGTACAAAGGTATGACAGAACCCGGATTGTGAAAGCAGTTTGCATTGAAGGTGACTGGTCATTAATTCTACTATAATTAGCATTAATGGCAGAAGATGATCCTGGCAGGCATGCACCAGGAAAAAATGAAAAATATCAGTAAAGAAATAGAATGTTTAGCTTTTGAAAATCAAGGCCTTGCGGACAAATGTACTTCATTTTCCTGATGAAAAGAAAGTCTTGGGCATGCACCATGTGAAAGGTAATGTGGTTGTTCTTTTCATACATGTTCCCTATTTTATCTTCTCAAGAGTTCTGAATGATAAAGACTTTGAAGACTATTTTTCAAGAAAGAAATTAAAAAAGTGAGAATTCAAGCGACCTAGATCGTTGTGTCTAAAAATTCTGTGATGTTTCCAATGCATCATAATTCTCGGATTGAAATATATCCTTCAAAGTGATGTTCTTGTTGTTGCTGTTTCTCTGCTATGCATTTTTCCATTCCTACAGGGAAATAATGAGCTTGCAGTAAAGCTCTTTAAAGTTGAGGTAGGATTTCACACCCTAGGAAGAGGTGATGGAAAACTGGTCATAGGTCTTAAATGTCTTAGCTTCTGCTATTCCATTTACACTCTCCAGTTGCTGTTACCTCTGTGTCTCCTCTTCCTTATCCCTTTCTTCTGTCTCTCAGTGCTAATACTTACAGCATTAACTTGGGTAAGTAGACAACAATGTGTAATTTGTAGCTATGAAGAAAAACTTGACCTTTCTTTCTCTTCCTTTGTAGAAGGAAGTCTCTAAATTTTTTGTGTATGTGCAAGATATACCAAGTTCTGAAAGGGACTATACTTCATCAGATATTTATTGAACACTAGCAATTTGCCATGGATAGTACAGGAAGCACAATCATTTTATGTACATAGGATAGGAAAATTAGCACTTTGTTTTCATATTAAAATGACAGGTGTTCTACTTTTCAATGTTCGAGAAACAAATATATATGGAAGTAAGCAGAAGTATAACTTGCACTAAAAATAAGCAAAATTCAAGCACTACGCAATGCAAACAGAGACAATTTATACGAATAGAAATGAGAAGCTTATTGTAGGCGGAGGTCACCAATCATCTGCTAGATCAGGAATATTTTCTTCTGTTTCTTTTTGTGGTGATTATGAACAATAATAGGATGAGTGTTTTCATCTTCATTGTTATAATTTCTTTCATTTTCTTTATTTGCTTTCCTTTTGCAAATTTTTCCTTCTGAATCATTTTTTAAAAATATCTTTAAATAACCACACAATTTTCAGCATTTGGTGTTGGGGCTGGAGCAGGAACTTGAGAGAGGACTGTGGTTAAGTAGAACACACTAGAGATGCTCTCACTCTCAAGAGATACTGACTCTTGAAAAATATACAAATATGATGGCTGCTCATTGGTGTCAGATCTGAAGCCACCAGTGGCATGGGAGTAGTATGTTCCAGGACACATGCTTGTTGAAAGCCTAAAACATCCCTGATGGATATTTATTTCTTAGCCGAGACTTAGTGGCAAGATGTGGCTCCAGGGACACTAGAGGAACCTAGCTGAGCCCCAAGTTTTCTTTAACGTATGGTAATATTCCTTTTCCAAAGCCGTCATTCCCTTTATTATTCCTCTATCTGGTGCTATACTCTTGACACCGTGAACTATTTTCCTATAACATTTATTATTTCCACAAGCGTTTATTTAGCAGCTGTTATAAACTAGGTCTGAGTAGGTACCGTACACCTTCCCCAGAACATTTTGCTGTTATTATGTAAATCAAGGTGGCTTTCTTTATTCCCCTGCTTCCATTTTTCCAGCTTGCTTGAGTTCTCTGCACTGAAGTTACCTCAGGTGAAATTGTGATGGTATTTTAAGAACCTTCTTAATAATATTTTTGTAAAAATTAAGTGACAGTATATATGAAGTCCTTACAGAACTGCCTGATGCAGAGTAGACATTGTACACATAAATACATTTCTTGTTTTGTGGTTAATTCTTTCTTATCTTTGGCAGATAGAATGTGGGCTTTTGAGAATAGGTAAAAATTAGACTTCTCCAGCTGTAATCACGGCCACCCATGCAGTGTGGGACTGTACAAGGAATGTTCAAATACAAAAAGCTAGAATGGGAATCAATACACGTGTGTTAATAACAAGCAGAGATATGTCCTAAAATGATAATAAAATGCATTTAGTATCTAGTATGTATGCAGAGCTAGGTAAGTATCTTTCCATGGACTGCTGTGTCTAATACTATTTGTGGGATCTCGGACAAATTAATTTCATTGCTATTTTTGTGGTCCCACTGTGAAGTGAGATTTGATTACTGGCCATCATACTGCATATAATTATTAGAAGAAAGCTTTTAAAATAAAAATCTTTATTGAACTTCTTTGTATCCTTAGAAATACTTTGGCTGAAGCACATCTTCTCTGATTCACTCTCCCATAACCCTCCTGGGAACATGTGTTCCTCCTAGGAGCCCTCCTAGGAGGGAGAAGAGCTGGAAAATTCCAAGAGATGCATTTCCTACTTTCAGACATGTGTCTGAGAATAAACAACATCCTCAGTTGTACAGCTGGTTTCTGTGGTTTAACGGAATCTGTACATTAGTAGTCAAGGCAATCTGAGCTCCTGTGAATAGAGAAGAGACAAAGTTCCTAACGGTGTTGCAGGAAGGGAGTGACCAAAAGCCATTCTGCACATACACTCGAAAACCCCAGCCACAGAAGAGTTTTCTATCGATTTTTGTGGCACCTAAAGCTATCACAGCCCATTACATAGACTGTACTTCAGGCGAAGTTGCATAGCTTTTGACTCTCTCAAACTTAAAGCTGTATTAGCAGGCTGATGAGTGTTGCATGGGGTTCAGTGTTTTACTCCCACAAACACCCCACCCCTGATATATCTACGGGGTAAACTGTTCTTTTAGTCCAAAAGCAACCAGAAAATTTTCTGATGAATTTTTCTCCCAGAGGTTCAAGAAAATTAGCTCCATAGCCAGTTTTGTGTGACTTCAAAATTAGATTGTGAAATACTTAAAAACGGTTCTAGAGATCAATCCCTGATTTATTTATTGGTGGTCTATGGGCTTTTCCAAGCCCTCAAAGTAACACTGTTCACTCTAACACTTTGGGATAAATACAAAATACTTCCATTCTCTCTATCTTGCTTTTTCTATTTTTTGCACTTATGAAATGAATACAATAACAACTTAATACTGACACTGAATGAAATGAATTAATATATATAATATGTTTGGATATGTCTTGGTACAGAGTAAGTGCTATATGGCTGTTTTGATATTAATTACTGTAATTATTACTATAACTTTTATTACTTTGGAAAGTTAAAAACTATGAAAGGAGAAAAATCATAATTTTCTATCCAGAAATAACTTGTAATCCACTAATGTATTCATTGTTATCTCATTATCCTGAACACAATCTGTGTTTTCTTTCTTTGCTTACAGAATTAGCATTATGCTAACATACTCTTTGGCCACCTACAGTTGTGCGCACCAGTTAATCCTGGGCATTGTCATGTCATCAGATACTCTTCCACCCCATCCTCATGACTTTGCATCAGATTGATTCAAAGTTTCTCCCATAGGTGGATACTGAGTTGTTTCCATTTTGTGACATGCTTAGTGAAATGGTGAGATGGGCATGCTTTGAACTATTAGTGTTCATGTTGTGAATGCAGAAGTTAGGTCCAGACCAAGCAAGGAGTGGAGCAGGGGCTTCCAGAGCGCCACTACGCTGTGCCTACAGTGGGAGACGGGAAGAGGGTGTTCTGAGGAAGCCCTGGGTGATGACTGATATTGAGACTGTTTCCCAAAGCCTTGAGTGCACATAGGTGAGGTTTAGGAAGAGCACTGGAAAACAGACGTGTCAGACCTGACTGGAGCATGAGGAGGTCCCTGGGGTGAGCCCTGGAAGGGTTTTCATCTCACTCCCGGTGCCTCCCATTTCTGCCTGCTTCGTGGCCACCATGACCCCAGCAGCTCTCCTCTGCCAGACCCTTGTGCCAGACCTTCCTGCTCTGGAGCAGCCAAACATCCAAGACTGAGACTTTTGAAATTGTGAGCTAAAGTAAACCTCTACTCCTTTAAGTGGGTGGTGTCAGATATTTCTCCCCGCAACCAGGAGAGAGACTTAAGACAGCCAGCTTGCAGGCAGTCTGGGTCCCTGGGCCATCCATTGGCAGTCACTGCAGAGGTCCCTGGTCCTCCCGGAGAGCCACTGGCAGTCACTGCAGAGGGCGTGCTGCTTCCTTCCCCACCTCTGTCCACCTGCTACCCGCCCCCCCTTTCTGCTGGTTCAAAAAGAAAAACAACGTAGCTTAGCTCTGTGCTAAGAGAAATGCAAAAGGCAAGGAGATAAATCTTTTCCCTCCTTTCAGGTCTCTCTCTGGACCTGCATGAGGGCTCTGTTAAATCTAGTTTTACCTTTCAGAGTAGGTCCAGACTACTAGGAGGTTTTTTTCCCAGAGGTCCTGTAATAGGCACAGACACCTCCATACAAACAGGTGGCTCCTGAGGCTACTGGCTCTTTCCCATTGCGGGTGAGGTTAGGCTGGGATATTCTTAAACTGGTTGAACTTGTATCCAGTGATCATATTTGATTCATTCATTCAAATAATGTTCTTTTACCAACTATTACTGGAAAACCACAAAGTAGAATGTTATCAAATATCTGTATTTACAGAGCTTAAGTGCCAAAGGTGAGAGACTGACACACTGACAGCCTTTTCAGACTATGCAAAGAGTGATTGAAAAATATAATACATATTTAAATTAAAAAAAACTTACAGGAAAAGACATCTTTCCTTGAAATATGGAATATGGATTTTTGAAGTAAGGAGGAGTATTTTGAGCATCTTGAGGGGAATTAATGGAAATATGTCTTATATTGTATTCAAGTTTCTCAGTTCAGCATTCACCATGTTTTCTGATCACCCGTCACTGATCAGAATTTATGGCAATTTCTGTCAAATAAGAACACAGTGCAAGGTCCTCATCTACTTTAGTCTCCGGATCTGGCAATGTGTGACTCTTGGCTCTTCCCCGAAGTCAAAATGACTGGAAACGGGAGACATTTGAAATCCATGCAAGATACCAAGGCAGCCAGGATAGCACAGCTAAAAAGACCTTCAGCCTCTAGAACTGCTCCAGAAACCGTCAAGGATGATGCAATGAGTATATTCAAAACCAGGAGTAGTGTTTTGAGGGGATTCATAGCAATGTGTCTTCTACTGTAATAAATTTTTAAAAAATGTAAACGTTCACCATGTTTTGTAATGTCACATAATGCAATTAATGGAAAAATAAAACGGTTTAAGGGAGAAAACAGGCAAGAGTATTATTTGCAGTGGCAGAATACCACTGAAGCTGCATTTGGGTAGACTTCTGGAAAGCCATTAGTGTATAGGGCTGGGCAGTAGGTATGAGAGAGCTCTCATACTAGGAGAAGAGCAAGAGAGACAAGCGTAGACCGTGGCAGCTGCGGATCCTCCTGTGAAGCAGGATCACACCCTGCCTGCCTTCTGGAAGCCAGTGTGTGCCAGAGATGGTTACTAACAGGCTTTTACTACACACCACATCAGCCTGATCTGACAAAGGATCAGACTTCTGTCTCTTCATGTAGATTTGTAGAAGTGGATTGGTGGAGATGGTAAGGGAATCTAAGGGTGGGGTAGACAGAAGGGCAGACGGAAGAGAAGGGCAAAGAGAAATGATTCAGATGCAATACGGATGCTTACCAGCTCCCCAGTATGAGTGTAATCATTATCCATTGCGAACATATATGAATAAAAAGACGAAAAGTGAAGTTACCCTGAAGCAAATCTCTGCTAGACCCAAGGCTAGGCACTGCAGAAACACAATAGTGAAGTGCTTGTCTTTGCCGCAGTCTCAGAATAAACTGAAAAGCAAATAATGTCTCTGGGAGGGTGAAGAGTTTGAACACAGGGGAAATGGGCGTCTTTGGCAAAATGGGATCAGGCAGGATACAGGATTAGCTGCCAGGGCTGGAAGATGAGGTGCTTTGGATGGTTAGCTCAGGGAAGGATTTAATGCTGCACTTCCGCAGGCACAGTGGTGGTGGTCAGGCAGTGTCTCCAATGTTTCCGGCACGAGGAACTGGGGGACAGTTTTTCCCTGGGCAGCTGAGTCTCCTCACTTGCCCAGCTTGCGGTAGGGCGCAAGCCTTTCAGAACCTAATGCTGCATTACTCTGAGGAAGGCGGCTCTCGGGCTGACTGGAGCCTGGGAGTGACTGCAGGTATGGGATAGTCCTGCTGTGCTCCTGGCTTTGTATGTAACAGGTTACAGGCGTGGAGATCCTGATACTACATAGAGACAAAGCAATGCCACAAGAAATCTGAAAATGCAGGATTAATATGCTTTCTTCAGAATGAGGAGTTTGCATAGTTGATAAAGAAGTTCGTTGTCATTGTGATGTTAGAAAACAATCCATGAGTCTGAAAGCATCTTTGAAAAGTCAAATTGAGCCTGTCTGTGATCTCTGCTGTGAACAACGCTTATGCTCATTTCTTTAATTTCTGACACAAAATGTCTCTGATGAATTCATGTATAATGCTAGGTTGACTCAGTAAAATATAAAGAACAAACAGTGAATTTCATTAAGAGTTACACTGAGTCACAAAGAAGCAAAGAAGAGTCTGCGCCCCTAGGGTTGGGCCTTGGTATCCTGAGTCTGCTGGGATCTGATTCAGGGAGACTTCCTGGCTTCCTACCAAGATAACTTTCTTTTCCTCCCTTTAATGTTCTGGAAGTTTCATGTAGTATTTCTACACTTTCCTTGCATTTCTTAAAATGTTTATATCAAAAATTTGCATGCTAATAGGCTGAAAATGAAAAGATGAATGCATATTTGTCTCATCTCCTTTGAGTCCTCTAAGTGAAATTTCCATGAAAAATATAAGTAAATTTATTGGTAGAATATTATTAAAATTTTAACATCGTGTATCAACTGTCACTTATACTGAAAATGAACTACAATCATGATCAGCCTGTGAATACACTGCTTGTTTTGCTCTGAAGCTTCCATTGCCCATGGGCTTCTGCCTGCTTTGCAGGGTGTGCACCCCTGAGGAGGCCTTCTGTGAGCAGTGTCCCTGGAGTGGTAAACTTGCTGTGGCACTGATTGTTCAGTGATCTTTTATTGTCTCCTCACAATTAGTTTATAGTTTTCATAAAGATGAAATTCTAGGTCAAAATCAGATTTTTACATGATAGAAATTACTTCATACATTTCTATTATTCAGTGCTAATAAATCTTCTTTGGTGATACTCATTTTTAAAAGATATTCCACCTAAGATTAGGGATTTATAAATATAATTAGTGTCCTTACATAGCAGGTGCACGTTGCAAAGGCTTTTAGTACTCATCCTACTTATTTGGTGTGTCCTTTCCATCTGAAAATTAGTGTCCTTAGACAGTTTTGGGGATTTCTTTGACACACTAATATACCCTCATAATTCCCTCCCTCCCTCCCTCCCTCCCTCCCTCTCTCCCCTCTTCCCTCCCTCCCTCCCTCCCTTCCTTCCTTCCTCCCTCCCTCCCCCCTCTTCCCTCCCTCCTCCCTCTCTCTCCGTGTCTCTGTTTTTGTCTCTGTCCCTCTTTCTCTCTCTCTCTCACATCTTGCAGCATATATTGATGTTTCTGGATGTGTGCTGTGTTTTGAACTGTCCTTGTCCTTGTAATTTCTGTTTGTCCTAGTAAACTATGTTTCAAGAGAATCTTATTTTTCTTCTTCTTGATAAATAACATGATCCCACAATTTTGTACCTTATTATCCAGCATTTGGTCCAATTATTTACACATTTATTTATCTTGCATACATTTTCACAATTTCTAAAAACTTCAATTGGTTCCTTTTTATTTTAAAAAGTAAAAAAAAAAAAAAACTTAACAAGACAATAATGAAGACAAAATCAAAATAGCACAAAAACAACAAAAACCGAACATGACTTCCAAACAAAATAAGAATTAGCAACAGTTGCTACCTTACATATTGTTATCTTCAGCAAAGTTGCTCAGTCCACCAGACATAAGAATGTAACATTGATCTGGTTCATTTTTCTATCCACATCTTTTTTATAATGAAAACCTCCCTTTATCCCTGTAGGTGTTATGCTTTATTAAAATCATAGTAGCATTTATTCTTCCTCTAACATATCAATTGGTCAGAGTTTCATATTTTTCTTACTAATTTCTTACATTTTTTTCTTCTTGTTCTTGCCACATGCTCAGCCCAGAATTTCATATATTTCTCTCAAAACACTCTGTCCCTTAAATGTTTAAGGATTCTGTTTATTTGCTTATTTGGTGATTCTTGACTTGCTAGTCACTATTTCATTTGAGTTGCCTCCTAACCTTTGTGGGCATCTTGCTCAGACCACTTTATCAAACCTCCAGAGACAGAGGGTTCAAGTGTAGGATGGGTCTCTGTCATAGTTCGGGTCCCAAATGTTCTGCAAATGCACAGATGGTAAAATCTGAGTTCCAGCTCATGGTGCAACTCGGAGGTAGTGGAGTCAACTGGGAGCAAGTCAGGGCATCAGAAGTGGTGGCTTGAAGGGCTATTGAGACCTCACCCTGTCCTGTCTCTCTCCTGCCAGGTGGCCATGCTTTTCCCCAGCCACACACTCCCTCCATGACCTTCTGTCTTGATTCAGGCCCCAGGCAACAACACCAAGTTACCATGGGCTGAAATGGAATTTGTACTTGTTTCTCATTGATAAACACATTCCTGGCAAGGGGAGTATTACTCCTATGAGGGCATCATGCAAACCTACAAAGGGAGGATCAGTGAGTCAGAAAAATTCCCAGCAGCTTTGAAGGTGGGAAGACTCATGACAGAGCCACGCGGCATGGTCCTTTAGTGCTAGATGTGGCCCCATAGAGAAGCAATGAGAAATGGGGGGCCTGGGTCCTCCAGGCTCCAGGAGCTCTGCCTGTAGCCAGAGGAACTTGGAGAGATTGGAGAGAGAGGACGGAGCCCAGCTGATGTCTCTCATGCAGGCTTGCAAATGCCTGAGCAGAGTCCCCAGCTTGGCTGAGCCTGGACATTCGACCAAGCACAACTCAGGTGCATAAAAAAAGCATAAGTGCTGCACTGGTGGCAAGCTGTTGCTTTGTGTATAAAAAAGGAAATAACATTTTTATATTATACTCATTTTTACAGAAATGGTAGCATTCTTTGTATATTATTTTGCATTTTTTCCAACACATTGTATGTTGGAAATCTGTCATCCAGTAACTTACGGAACTTTCCTTATTGTGAAGATCACAACTGTATAATACTACATTTTTGTTTCAACCACTTTTTAACATTTGGTCATGTAGTTAATGTCTATTTTGCAATAAATAATGATAGTTTAACATTTAGGGATCTGAAATTCTTTTTCTTGTAAGGTAAAGGTCATTCTTGTAAAGTAAAGTTATTTCCTCTTACCAATATCACTGGAACATATTTTACTTTACAGCTTATCTATTAGTTTTTATGTATAATGTCTGTTTTCTCTGTCTCTATCTCGTCCCTTGTAAATTGATAACTGGTGGTCAACTTATAACTCCCAGCTGAACTGAGTAAGCGTGGTGCTGGGTGTGGGAGGCCCACCTGGGAACTGCATAAGAGGCAAAACTGAAGAAGGGAAAAGGCTGTTGGGAGGGGAGAGAGGCCATTGGGAACTGGCAGAAGCTGTAAGGAGCTGTTGGTTGTTTGGAAGGAGCTCATCACACTGGCTTTCCTGATGAAAGTGGCTGTTTTCATTCTCTGAGGAGCTTGAGACCTTGTTGGCACTGAGAATGGTTTTGGTTCACTTTGGGAGAGCTCTGGTCCTCACTCTGAGCATCACTTCCTGGCTCTGGAGGGGGAGATGGTGCACTGTCTCTTGGAGAAGCTTGCTGTTCTGATGGGAACTCGGCTATCTTGATCATTGGAGGAGCTCGGGACCTCACTGTTGCTGAAGATAGCTGTGGTACCTTTCGGGGGAGCTCTGGTTCTTTTGAGTGTCACTTCCTGGCTCCAGCTCAGATCCTTCATCCTTCTGGCACAGACTTTCTAGATTCCACGACTGACCTTTGGGCCTTCCCAGTGTAAATCCATGAAACAGGCCTGCATGAGATAATGTCATGGTCTCTAGGTCTCCAGGTGGATTCATGGGAGACATTGTTATGGGCTCTAGGTCTTCAGCAGGACTCATGCCGGACATTTCTGTGGGATCCAGGGCCTCAGCTGGATTCCTTGGTCTCAGTATGTGAAAAGATTTCCTGCACTCTCTTGTATATCATTCTTTGAGTGACTATTGTAAATAACCAGATAAACTATATGTCCTGTATTATATGGCTCCCCTTGCAAAAGAACTCCCAAATCCTAACACCCCTCTATATTTATATTTTGTTCTAGGGGCCGCCTTTATATTTATGAGGGACCTCAGTTGGTTTCTCCTTTCACTATCTTCTTTGTCAATTCTAAATGTTATTCTTTCATTGCACTTAGAATGTATATATTAATGAATGTTGTGATTTTCTTTTCTCCTGTTTCCTTTTTTCCTGTTCATTTTAAAAATTTACAACCTTTCTGTTTTTTTCAGTACATGCTTCTCTAGAAATGTCCTTAACAATCTCATGTCTTCTATTATACGTGTACTATCTCAGCCAGGTATGGAGGCACATGTGTGAGCTTAGGAGGCAGAAAGACCACAAGTCCAAGACCAGTCTGGGCGACTTAGAGTCTTAGTAAGACCTTGTCTCAAAAAATAGTAAATTTTAAGAGGAGGAAGTGTAGTTCAGCATACAGGCCTTGCGTTCAATCTCCAGCACTGAAGAAAGAAGGAACTGTCACTGCCATTTCCTGTGTCTCCTAGTACTGAAGGTTTGGCATGTGCAACTGTATTGGTGCTTAGTTTTAATCTTGCGTGGGATATATCTGGAAGGGAAAGGAAATGTGTAAAGATTTGGAGTCAGGTATTCATCACTATTTGTATTATCTAGCTTGCTTTCTTGATATTTCTTCTATATCATTTCCATGTGCACATAAGATCTGCAGCTGGAGAAGACCCAATGCCTGTCCTTGAACTGGTAACCCAGTATCCTTGTCGCAGCTGTTGGTGGCCCATTCTGCACCCAGCTGTAGGATGAACTTCAGCATCCTGGTTTGGCTTCTTAGCTAAGTCTCATATGTATCCTGTCTTAGTCCCTTAATCCATCAGCCAGTGTCCCTGGGTTCCTGAAATCACAGCCTTGATGGAATTCCAGAAAGACTTCAGAAAAAATAATCTCAACACTGTTTGAAGAATTGGAAGGCATGACTCACCCCCATGCCCTTCATGTGCATGCCCAGCTTGTAGGGTCCTGGAGCAATCTCACCCAGAGTAGTGGAGGGCAGACCAGGAACTGGGTAGGAAGGGGCTGACTGGGTTACAGCAAATGGAGGGAAAAGGCTTGGTGCACAGCAGTGTGGCGGGGAGGACTGTAATGTGTCCAGTTAAAGACTTGGAGAATTATACAGGAGCTGTGGGAGAAAGCAGTGAGGGAGAAAAGAGATGAGGATCAGGGCAACAGCGCTCTGACTATGGCCAGGGTTTGCTCATGATGGCTACAACTGAGGAGGAAATTAGTTTTTTAATTAGATAACCAGAACCATCCTCGAGGAGATGGTTATTCCCAGAGAGGTCTCCACCAGCTCACTGGTGCACATAGCCTTCTCTCCTCTTGACAGCTCTTAGAGATCTTTAACTTGCATGCACTAAAAAGGGGATTCTCCTAACATGAAATTGTTCTCTGTCCCTTTGTCTTTGCATGAGTCCTGGCTTTTCTTTCCCTTGCACAGTGCTTTCATCACTTTCTCTTCACTGAGACAAAACTGGACTCCTGCTCCTTTAGGAAGGATAGGTTTGTTTTGGCTCAAGTTTCAGACTGTAGTTGGTGGACTCCAAGCTAGGACAGCACTAAAGTGGGCGTGGAGGAGGAGAGCTGCTCACAGCATGTATCCAGGGAGCAGAAAGATCAGGGGGGGAGCACCAGAAGGTAGATAAACCCTTCTGGGTCATGCATGCTTGTGACCCACATTTTCCCATCAGACTCCACCTCCCAAATGTAAGCCAGTTCTAAGCTCCCATAATCCAACTACCTACCCAGTGTCCCTCCTATGAGGCTCTTGAAGTACATCCACATATAAATACTGACAAGTACTCATCCACACGAGGAATCCGTACTGATATCACCAGCACCTTTCCAGTAGGCCTCTCAGCTTTTAAATAGCCTTCTATCTAGAGTGGAATTAGGGGTCTCTGAGGTAGTTCTCTAGCAATAACAATGCAAGGATGTGAATGTGTTCAGGGCCTCAGAAGCCTCCTGAGGTAAACTCTTGGTTAGAAACTTGGAGGCATTTCCTTATATATCATGCCTTATTCTTACAAGGTCTTAGTAGATGTGTGGATGGGGAGAGAAGTTTAGAGAGGGAAGGGGAGGGGAAGACAGATAAATTGGTAGAGAAAGGTGGGAGAGAAAGTTAAGAGGGAGCATGAGAGAGAATGGAGAGAATATTTCTTGATATACACTCAATATGCAGTCATACTTAGTATTCTCTTTATATGTTATCTTAGCCACTTTTTTGTCACTGGGATAAAACACCTAATGGCCACAATTTTATGGTTTTAAACAATTTGGCTCATAGGTGACTGATTTCAGAGTAGGAAGGGTACGGTGGAAGGGGCTGGAAGAGGACAGAGTTGCTCACATCATGACAGCCTCCTAGGAAGCAGCAAGGAAGAAGAAGTGGGGAGGAAGATGATCACTTCCAGGTCACAGCCCCAGTGACCCACCTCTTCTGACCAGGTCCTGCCTCCTCTCTGCACATTTAACTGAGAATCTGGATGGAGGAATCCACTGTTGAGCACAGCAGTCCGTGCTCCAGTCACCTTCCAAAAGGCCCACCTCTGAATACATGAGACATTCTGGGGAAGTTCTACACTTAAACCATAAGAGAGGTTGATGACATTCCTAGGCTATTAGACAAAATTTGTCTGCGATGGTAGAACCTGAAAATTCCATTTGAATACCTTTCAGCCTTTTTAGTAGTTTTGTTTGTAATCCTGATACATGAGCCAAGCTGTGATAGAGTTTCACCTCACTCAGATTTTGCATACCCTGCTAAAGATGCAACAGTTAGAGACCAGAGAAAGTAATTTCAGATAGAATGGAAGAATCTGCCACCAATTGTTTCTCTAGGCTGGCAAGGGTAGTGATCCCAGTGGCAGCTGCCTAGGGGCCAGTGGTTGAGCTGGGAGTGTGAGGTGTACCGCTCATACCCAACAGGGTGGAGAGCAGTATCGCTGATAGACCAGCTCTGTGGTGTGATTGTGGGTGTGGTTCCTGACTATTTACCAAAATCTGGCCTCTCTCTGCCCCAGAAAGCTAGTCGATATCTGCGTGAATTCGCCTTATTTAGCTCTGTAAGTAGGAAACCGAATTAATACCCTAGCTAAAGCCGTGTGTGCCTTTGGGACTGTTAACTTCTCTCTGAAATGACTGTCTGGTCTGACGTTTCACTAAGTCAATCAAGTATTATACATAAATTCATCAAATACTTTTTGATAAAATTAAAGAAATGAGAGCAGGAGTTCTTTGAAGTGGTGAATGTAGACCACAGTGTTGATTTTGATTTTTCAACCAGTGTTTCACATGCAATTATTTTCTAATAGTAAAATGATTAATGCTTTGAGAATGAACTTCCTCCCTTTAGAGAGTCTCTCTTTCTGATGGGAGCATGTTAATCTCAGAAAGAAGACAATTAAATTTCTAGAAATGTTAAAATGCTAATGAGTAGTGATCTTTTAAAGGGGCATGCAATTTGGCATTGTGGACAAAATAACACTTTCTGTGGGAATTGCAATGTTCAAGCTGAAGAGATAATAAAAGTGGTTTGAAATGTTGTCTAGAAAGGTAAAGTGCTCCAGGGAAAAGGCCCGGGACTCAGAACATATAAACTGAACATTCAATTATTTTCCAGGGGAGGGAAAATGAAAACTTTTCTGAGAACAAAATAAAGACTTTTTCAGACTGTCTATTTCTTTCTGGAAAATATTTCAAAGTCTTTGACACTCATAGACCTTTATGGGTAATGTGAAGTATTTTTGCAGGTTACCAGAACATAAATATATTTCAAACACTTGCCAATAGAGATAGTTGAGCCTTCTTAAACTAGGACACATTTAACAGTGTGTAAAGTTTGTTTTGAAAACATGTAAATTCAGAAGAAGCAGATTTATTTATCACCAGTAAAAAAAGAAACTTTTTAAAAGCTAGAATAAATTGACTGTTCTTTTTTATAACAACAAGAAATTTAAAAGATTAATTCTGCTTGAGTGGCTTTAGGGAGTTCTACTCTACCTCACGATGTTCCAAAACAGACAGTAGCACACTTTTCCGGTCAACTCAAACATCACTCTGGCATTTCTGTGATGAAAAGATTTAATGTGAAAATGTCAAATTCTCTCTCACTAGCCTGAAAATATCATTAAAAATTGAGTTCATCTCCCTATTTCCCCACCTTAAACTTGCACCAAAATGATGAACTTGCAGTACTTTGACTAACAAGTGCTTTGACAGATGTGTGGTTGGTCTGGATGGTGTTTATCTCAAGTTGAAAGTCCTTCAAAGCCACAGAGGATGTTTCTCTGAATCTTTTTAGTATTGGCTCTAAGCAACATATTTCTTCATCATTTGTGTCATGGTATCCTTGCTGTGCATTTATAAAGCTTGCCTTTAAAAACTTGTGAAGAACCCATCTACAACAAATAGAAAAGTAACCAACTTTTGATATTCAGAATAATGTTCTGTTTTTTATCCATCCATTTACTCACATAATATATTTGACTGAAATGTATTCTCTTCTAGGTACTGGATGCTGCATTAGGTAAAAAGAAATAGTGGTGGTGAATAACCAAATCGGACCATTAAGCTCATGTCTAGTGAGGCATGTGTTATTAACATTATGCAAATGTTAACATGCAATTTGTACTAATGCTTGGGAAAATATGTATGAGAGGGAGAGGTAGTTAACCCATGTTCTATGTTGTAGCCTGCCCTATACAGTGGTACTTTGGTTCATGAAGTTAATTCTTTCCACGATTCTGGTTGCAGAATTCATTCTCTGATTCTGGCTGCATATGCAGTTTGGTTGTGACCGGAATCTTGGAATGACTTCTGCAAACAAATTTGTGGAAAGAATTAAGTTTGTGAACTGAGGTACCACTGTGTTCCTAAAGACATCCAAATGACTGTCAAATATCCCTTTGCTAAGAGTCTTAACTATATTCATCTCTCAACAAGCCCTACTGTCAGTATTTATCATATGGAGATTATTTTGGCTGAAATGATGAGGAAGAGTTCTCTGAGGCATAACTTCTGAGCTGAGAATAGAAGCATAATTCTGTGAACTCAAGCAGGTAGCAGAAAGAAAACTACTTCAGGCAGAGGGAATGTTTTGTGTCAATGACAGTAGCTTGAGGCAACTACTTGCTGATGTAACTAGCTCTAGTTTGCCACATGTCACAGACCCATGGCATCCAACAGCTATGCACATACACCAAACTCAAAATCCAGCTCTTTGGACTTCCGGGAAGATGGCGACCAGCTGAGCAGCAAAGGAGGGATCCTCCCTGATAGAGACCCCCAGCTCGAGACAGGCTTGGCGAGCGCGAATGCCGGGACCTCGGCTGGGAAGTTCAAACTGAACGTGTTTCTCTGCACTGCAGGGGAGACACGGCAGGGCAGCCCAAATTGCCGTGGCAAGACGCGGGAAAGCCCGGAGCGCTGGGCATAAGAGACACTCGGTGCGGTGGACGGGTGGCGGCTCGGCTGGGTCTGAGTGCTCTGGGGGCACAGGCAGCTGGGTCTCTCCCGCCTCCCGACCCTGCGTGGCTTGCCAGTTACTGCGGCCAGAAATCGGCTTTTGAGCGGCTGCAGTGCGGGATGGTCTCGGAGCTCACACTCCTCGGGCAGGCTGCGCAAATCTGAGCGTCGAACCGGGATCCTGCTCCAGTCCTGGCCCCCGCAGCCAAGGGCCTCAGCGGCCTGCAGTCCACGGCCAAGGCGGCGTGAGGAGCACAGAGGAGTGGAGCATCCCGCTCCTTCCCCCAGACCGGGAGAGCACGAGGAAACAGAAGCATCAGGGAGCGGTGGATCGCGAGTGTAACACAAAATATTGGCACTTTGGAACCTTCCTGCCTGCATGGATTCTGAAACTGGTGAGCTATCTGCGCGCCGCGACCGGATCACTGAGTGGGGGAGGAGATCCGTCCCCATACCTGCAGGGAACCCCGGGAGGGTGGGGGAGTGGTTTTACACACCCCACCCAGGTCTCTCGATAGGGAGTAGCTCACCCCAAAAACCAGCATCTGAGCAGCCTTTTAAGCGGAACTCTCAGAAGAAAGCTTAACGGACATTCTCCCGAAGAGAAGGAGTCATTGGAGCAGCCTTTGAAACAGACCCTTGCCTGGTGAACTGCCTGGTTAATTTATTGCTCAATATTTTGAATCTAATATCCAAAATTGGGAAGACAGAAGAACAAAATGCAGTCTCACAACTCAACCCCACACAGAACAAGTCCTGGATGCGAGGATACAGGGGAACTAGGAAGCCACACACCTGCAAGTTCTGAAACGATTTCATTAGAAATAAAGAAACAACTCCATCAGGCCATAGAAGAGCATAAATCAGAAATAAGCCACATACCTGCAATGATCTCTCAGACAAAAAATGAACTGAAAACTATAATGGAAGAAATGTTCCATACACATAGAGAAGAAATAGATAAAGAGATTAGAAGAAAATAGGAAACAAATGGAAACGTTACAAGAGCAATTTAGGAATGAATTACCAAGAATGAAACAGGTCCAAAGAGATTGCCAGGAATTGAAAACTTCCACTGAAAGCTTGCAAAACCACTTAAATGAAAGCGAAGATAGAATTTCAAACCTTGAAGACAGCATGGCCGCTTATAAGAATGAAAGGAATGATCTCATAAAATCATCAAAGACCCAAGGAAAATCAATCCAACAGCTGCAAGACGAGGCAAAACGAAATAATATTTGAGTAATAGGAGTCAGTGAAACAGCAGGAGACAACACAAATTCTATAAAAAGAATATTTGCTGAAACAATAGCAGAAAATTTCCCAAACAAGGTAAAAGATACTGAAGTTCAGTTAATCGAGGCATATAGAACCCCAACGATCCATAATCCAAAGAAAACCACACACAGACACATAATAGTCAAGATCCCAGATATCCAGCAAAAGAACACAATATTAAAAGCTGCTAGAGAAAAGAAACAGATCACCTATAAAGGAAAGCCCATCAGAATCACAGCAGACTTCTCAACACAAACCATCCAATTGAGAAGAGCTTGGAGCGAGATATTACAGATCCTGAGACAAAACAACTTCCAACCCAGACTGATGTATCCTGCAAAACTATCCTTCAAATTCAATGGAGAAATAAAATATTTCCACGACAAAGAACAACTGAAGAACTTCATGAGTGCCAAACCAGCATTGCAAAAAGCACTAAAAGGTATTCCAGACAGAGAAAAAAGAGACCACAATCCCAAGAACAACGATAGAAATAACCCCCTAAACAGACCAAGTAAGTAAACAGACAGCAAAAGAAGGAAAACAACAAGTAAATAACATGACTAGAATAAGCCAACATATAGCCATGATAACCATTAATATAAATGGCCTCAATTCACAAGTCAAAAGGAAAAGATTGGAAGAGTGGATTAAGGAACACAATCGAACGAAATGCTGTATACAGGAAACACATTTTACTCAAAAGGAAATCCACAGGTTGAAAGGTAAAGGTTGGAAAACAATTCTCCATGCAACAGGTCTCCAGAAAAAAACAGGAGTAGCTATTATGTTTGCAGACAATGTAAACTTCAAAGCAAAAACAATCAAAAGAGATAAAGAAGGCCATTACATACTAGGTAGGGGAAAGCTGCAAGAGGAAGAGGTAACAATCCTAAACATTTATGCACCAAACAATGGAGCACCTAACTTTACAAGTCAAATCTTAACAGACGTGAAAATCTAATAACACTATTGTAATAGGGGACTTAAACACCCCTCTGACGCAAAGAGACAGGTCAACCGGACAGAAACTCAGCAAAGAAATAACAGACCTGAACCAAAAGTGTGAACAAATGGACTTAGTAGATGTATACAGTGTGTTCCATCCCACAACATGAGAATACACATTTTTCTCAGCTGCACATGGGTCTTTCTCCAAAATAGACCACATTCTAGCCCATAGAGCATATCTACCTAAATGCAAAAGAATTGAAATTATCCCATACATATTATTGGACCACAGTGCAATGAAATTGGAAATGACAAAGAGAACTCCAAAAACCGCATAAACACTTGGAAATTAGACAACAACCTCCTGAATAACTAATGGGTCACACAAGAAGTTAAGGAAGAAATTAAAAAATACCTACAAATAAATGAAAATACAAGTACAACCTATTGGAATCCGTGGGATGCAATGAAAGCAGTCCTCAGAGGGAAATTTATACCAATGAAATCATATACAAAGAAAGCAGAAAGAGAGCAAATAAATAGCCTAACGCTACACCTCAAAATCTTAGAAAAAGAGCAACAAGCCAAACCAAGAGCCCAAAGAAGGGAGGAGATTATAAAACTCAGGGCAGAAATTAATGCAACTGAGATGAAGAAAACACTACAAAAAATTAGTGAATCAAAGAGTTGGTTCTTCGAAAGAATAAATAGAATTGATAAACACCTAGCCAACCTTATCAAAAAAGGAAGGGAAAGATCTCAAATTCATGCAATAAGGAATGAAAAGGATGAAGTCACTACAGATCCCACAGAAATCCAAAAGATCATTAATACCTACTTTGAAAATCTTTACTCCCGTAGGATAGAAAATACAGAAGAAATGGACAGATTCCTAGAAAGGTGCACATTACGAAAATTGAATCAGGAAGACGTAAAAATCCTGAACAACCCAATATCAATCAATGAGATTGAAAACGTTATGAAAAAATTACCCACAAAGAAAAGCCCAGGCCCTGATGGATTCACAGCAAAATTCTATGAAACATTCAGAGAAGATCTAATGCCAACACTCCTCAAACTCTTCAATGACATCGAAAAGGAAGCAACTCTCCCTAACACATTTCTGGAGGCAAGTATTATACTGATACCAAAACAAGAGAGGGACACAGCCAAGAAAAAGAACTATAGGCCAATCTCTCTAATGAACATAGATGCAAAGATACTCAACAAAATACTGGCAAATAGATTACAGCGAATCATAAGGAAAATTATACACCACGACCAGGTAGGATTCATTCCAGGAATGCAGGGATGGTTCAATATTTGCAAATCAATAAATGTAATACATTATATTAATACAGTGAAAGACAAAAACCACATGATCATCTCAATAGATGCAGAAAAGGCTTTCGGTAAAGTCCAACATGCACTCATGTTAAAAACCTTAGCAAAAATAGGAATAGATGGCCTCTACCTCAATCTGATCAAAGCCATCTATGACAAACCAACAGCCAACATCATACTAAATGGACATAAACTGAAAAATTCCACTTTAAAGTCAGGAACAAGACAAGGATGTCCATTGTCACCACTCCTATTCAACATAGTTCTGGAAGCATTAGCCAGAGCAATCATACAAGAGAGAGAAATAAAATGAATAAGGATAGGAAAGGAAGAAGTCAAACTATCACTATTTGCAGATGACATGATACTATATATGGAGGACCCGAAAAACTCCACAAGAAAACTCCTGGAATTAATAGACAAATTCAGCAGTGTAGCCGGATACAAAGACAACACCCAAAATTCAATAGCATTCCTATACACGAACAACAAACAGACTGAGAGAGAAATTGAGGAAACCATACCTTTTATAATAGCAACCAAGAAAATGAAATACTTAGGAATCAATCTAAAAAAGAATGTGAAAGATTTATTCAGTGAAAACTATAGTACTCTGAAAAAGGAGATCGAAGAGGATTTCAATAAATGCAAAAGCATATCATCTCATGGATGGGAAGAACTCACATTGTGAAAATGGCCATACTACCAAAACTGTTGTATAGATTCAATGCAATTCCCGTTAAACTACAGTTAGCATACCTCACAGATCTAAAGAAAATATGCCTCAAGTTCATCTGGAACCAGAAGAGACCCAGAATAGCGAAAGCAATCCTGGGCAATAAGGACAAGCCAGGTGGAATCACAATCCCTGACCTGAAATTATACTACAAAGCTACTGTAATAAAATCAACCCAGTACTGGCTAAAAAACAGACCTGAGGATCAATGGAACAGACTGGAAGATGCAACCATAATGAAAAACCCACTCAGCTACTTAATGCTTGACAATTGGGTAAACCAAACTCACTGGAAAAAAGAAGGTGTGTTTAATAAACGGTGCTGGAAAAACTGGCTTGCCTCTTGCCAAAAACTGAAAATAAACCCAAGTCTATCACCATGCACCAAACTCAGGTAAAAATGGATCACAGACCTCAACATTAAAACAGAAACTCTAAATCTATTGGAAGAGAAAGTAGGTAAAATCTTGAAGACATAGGAGTAGGCAGAGAATTCATGAACAAAAATGAAATTGCAAGGGAAACACTTCAAAGAATCAATAATTGGGACCTCATCCTACTCAAAAGTTTTTGTACATCTAAAGAAATCACTAGCAAAGTAAAAAGAAAACCCACAAACTGGGAAAAAATCCTAGCTGGCTGTCCCTCAGACAAAGGACTTCTATCTAGAATATACAAAGAATTAAAAAACATGTACCTGTCCAAATTCAAAGACCCAATCCAGAAATGGGCATCTGAGATGAATACACACTTCTCAGATAAAGAAATACAAATGGCAAATAAAGATATGAGAAAATGTTCCACATCCTTAGTCATTCGAGAAATGCAAATAAAAACAACACTGAGATTTCATCTCACCCCAGTAAAACTGGCCAGTATGAAAAAGTCATCCAATAACAAATGCTGGCGAGGCTGTGGAGAAATAGGGACTCTATTACACTACTGGTGGGAATGCAGACTGGTGCAACCACTGTGGAGAGCAGTTTGGAGATTTCTCAGCAAACTAGGTTTAGAGGTTCCATTCAAAGCAGCTCTTCCCCTTCTGGGTATTTTCCCAGAAGATCTGAAAACATCATATCACTCTGATATATGTGCACCCATGTTTATAGCAGCGCAATTTGTAATAGCTAAAATGTGGAAGCAACCCAAGTGTCCATCCACAGAAGACTGGATTAAAAAACTGTGGCATTTTTATATAATGGAATATTATTCAGCTATAAAGAAAGACAGTTT